>BPTQ01000005.1:250744050-250888696 GCA_019973895.1 Chrysanthemum seticuspe | reverse complement strand
AATTTTTTTCATTGTTGATTGTTATATTTGAGAATATATGGTCAAACGGCTCTAAACTCATGTAAGAACCGAGCTTCTTCTTATCGGGTCATCTTCACATGGAGTTTTTCTCTTCTAAGAGCCGTTGGTTGACATCTTCACTCGGATTGATGAGTTTATCGACAAAGTGCTTCCGGTTAATGCTTCACGTATACATCAACATGATGATTCCGAACAATCTCTCTGTTCTTGTTTGATGTGATTGGTAGTCTGGTGTTACCATCTTGTGTGTTCATTGCGGCCTGATTGCTGATTTCCTTGATGAACATCTTTCTGTTCTTGTTTGATTGGGAGGGATTTTAGTTAAGGGGATTTGCAAGATGTAAGTTAATTGGGATGCTTTTTGGTGGGATGCTTTTTGGTGTGAGTTGAAGATGTTAACTATCTATTCCCCAACTGCACAATCTTGAAGAAGGTCGAGTCTACAGTCTGTTCTGCATTTTCTGCTACATGTTAGAAGACTAAAGACGAGTTTCAGTTAACGATCTAAAGACTTCTTCTTAATCTGGGCATCTATCAAACAGATTGTCGGTTTAGGGGAGAGCACTAATTGGGAGAGAGTTACAAGTCAGATTCAATCCCCAATTAGACTTGCTCATATTCTTTAGCAGTGACTCCTCGAGACGTTGTTATTGACTATTTCACGTATTGGACATTTGACACAAGTTGATTACTTCAGAGTTAATCATTTATCACTTATTTGAGATTGAAGTTGACTTTCACAAAGGCGTGTTCTTATTTGATAACTTGCTCGGGCTTAAGAATTTGAGTTGAAGACTTGGTTTATCTAGTTACCAGCAGTCGAGGTGGATGGTTGAAGACCTGGTTAACTATCACCATTAGGAGTTACTTTGTTTTACTCAGTGTCACACGCATATGACGGTGTGGATAATCGCAAGAGGTGTTAATGTCTCATACTTTGTTTGGGTAGTGAGTACTTAGAGATTTGCTTGAAGCATAAATTCTCTACACCGTTCTTCCATCATTAGGTGCAAGCTTAAGATACAAATGTGGGGAAGTTGACTTTAGTTTCAAGTAGGGTATATCGGTTTTTCTTCATCAGTGGTCACTTCAAATTGTCTACATAAGGGTTGATAAAAATAGTTAGAGAGAGTCTTCAGCAAGTTGATTCTCACAAGAGTTCAAGTGTTCTTCTCATAAAGATTTCAAGTATTTGGGCTTATATTTGTTGCTGATTCTGAAGTATCAAAACCAGAAAGGGGCAAGGAGACACACATCTAAACACAAAGCGAGTAAACTTGATGAACTTAATACTTCTAAGTAACTGAAGATATCCCGGGAAGACAAATGTTATTACCGCAGAGAAACTCAAGGTTTGACTCATGGCGAGTAAACTTGATGAGCTTAATACTTCTAAGTAATTGAAGATATCTCGGGAAAACAAATGTCATGACCGTAGAGAAACTCAAGGTTTTACTCATCAAGGCTTTTAGTGTTCCAACGACGTGAGGAAGTGATGTAAAAGAAAGTTTCTGAAGATAAAAAGAGGTACACAAGTGTGTGATTCATTGGGGAGAGAGATTGTGTACATTGGGGATGCTCAGCTGTTTTCACTTGAGTGCTTAATCAGTGATTCAGATATATAATCACTTATTCCGGAGTTGACATCCGCAGTGATTGTCACCCGCAGAGATAATCAGTGACTTGGCCTGCTTCTTCAATGTTATCAGTTATTCATTCCTTGTGTATTGGTATACTTCGGATACTTGAGCTTCATACACGATCATCAGGGAAGAAAAATGTGAACATGGGGAGGTGTTTTCATTCCCCTCATGATGTGTATTCGGGAGAGCTCTTGGATATTGGTGTACTTCGGGTTCTTGAGCTTCATACACGATCATCAGGGAAGAAAAATGTGAACATGAGGAGGTGTTTTCATTCCCCTCATGAAGTGTATTCGGGAGAGTTCTTGAGCATTATACTAAGAGACGGACTGCATCATTTCAACTACACGGGGGAAGTGTTCTCTTGACACCTTTTGGAATGGATTGCGTCAGACTTCAGTGGAATGAAATTTGAGAAGAGGTATTTATGTGTGGGATGATACGTTGTTGTTCTTCTATTGGATGATATAACCCCGAATGGAGAATCTCGATTATTGTTCTTAAATGGAGCAGCGGGATTTATGATAATGGTGTGCTCTTCTGTGCACCTGGCTAAGGCAAGCTTGAAATAGAGCTTCGAATCTGCTCATCTTATGGATTTTCGGTTTGGGGGGAAGCTGCCAAAGTCTCGTTTTCTCTAAGGCTCATGTTCTACATTCTATTCTGGAGCCTCGAATGCTTTGGTGGTGGAAGTTTAAGAGATGACGTATTCTATCTTCTACGACGTGCTGCTCGATATCCTTATCTCGGTACTCGTATCATCATCTTCTTTAACTATATCATCTAATCTATCTTTGTATATATTTTTCAGAAAACCAAATACAAAATTATAAAACCAACAAAAAGAAAATAGAAAAATATAAAACCTACAAAAACCCATAAAAATCATAAAATTTGAAAAATACCAAAAATATTGTTTTCTCATGACATGTCTCCTGGTATCGATAACATCTACGGTCTTAGAAATGTCATTCAATAATGGCACGGGACTTTAGATGAAGTTCGAGCAGGAGGTGTAAATATTCTTTTCAAAACATGTCTCAAACTATGGCTTACAGTTATTTCAGACTGTAACCCGCGCTTCAAAATAGGGCTTGCAGTTACTTCAGACTGTGACGCGTGCTTAAACTATGGCTTGCTATTATTTCAGATAGCAACCCGTTTTTTAAAGAAGGAAAGTGCTACGCTTAAACTATTTTCAAAATATTTCGTGCACTTATCCTAAAAACAAAATGAGGAAAGTATGTCGAAGGACTGCTGTTCCTACACAAATGTTTTTCCGTCTATAATTCTTCAGAAAAATATTTGTTGTGTTCAAAATGGTGGTAAATGAGTTGCTTGAAAAATCAATCAGAATCAGAGTTTTCGTATTAATTTGCAAACTCAATCAATGACTTCTGCGCTTTTAAAATTTTTCAATAAAATGAGTCATGGATTGAGGGGGATAATGTTTTTCAAATCTACATCATCTAACGGGCTTTCTTAATTATCCTAATATGCTTAATTAAAAATGATGTTAACCTATGTTGAAGGACTAGGTGCCTAAGATATGATTGCTAGGATTAGATGATTAGAGTTTGATGAACACATTATTCCCATACCTTATATGATCTGATTGATATGTTGAATTGACTTTTATTAGTCGATTGTTGTTTGGGTGATGTCGACCACTATATATTTGTATGTGTGTTCACTAACATATGCAGGTATATTGGTATATGAGAATGTTCCCGATCCGGATCCCACAAATGAAGATGATTGGATGCCGAAAGGAAAGGGTAACTATATCTTGGGTTGACAAATGAAGAAACGGAGCTTAATTGGACTTCTATGGAGAGTTGTGTTAGGAATTAGAAAATTCCTATATTGAAGAGTCGGTCACCCCAACTATCATCTAGCTTAAGTTAGCTCGTAGACTAATCGTTAGTTACTTATTTATGTTGTTTTGTAGTTAGTCAGTAGCGTAAAATAGTCTAGTGCAACACCGTGGAGGAAGGACGGGTCTTTACCCACTGTATCCCTGATCCACAGGCCGTCAGGAGGTCGTTTAGTTTGTAACCTATAAATACCCTCTACCTCCCAAGGTAGAGGGTTGGATGTTCCTTGGGATAATCTAATATTCCACAAGTTTCTCTCACTAGAATGTCCCACTCTTTCTCTCTCTAGAACCATCTATGTGCTCATTGTGTTAATGTTATGATGTGTATGTGAAAGTTTTTCTCTTACAATTGGTATCAGAGCCATGGTTAGATCATATCTTACACATCTTTGGATTTATAGTGGTTTTTAGGTGGTTTTTGAGTTTGAAAAAGTTTAGTGGTTTTTGCATCATTTGGTTGATTTCTTGTGTTAAAGTTTGAATTTTGTTGGTACTTTTATGTTTAGAACCATCACAAGTGTTTAGGTTTTCATTTGGTAAGCTTGAATCATCTTGGTTGGGTTGTTTTTGGATTGAAAAGTGAAGTTTATATGGTTTTTCATGCTAGCGACTTAGTTCACGGATAACTTTCTTCATAGCGACTTGCTTCACAAAATTGTAGCGAGTTACAGTTTTAAACCTAGCGAGTTAAAGTACAAGTAGTGGATTCTCCACTACGAGTAGCGACTTGGTGGTAGCGACTTGGTCTGTAGCGAGTTGCTCTTTAGCGACTTGCATTTCTAGCGACTTGTGTAGCGAATTACTGCCAAAATTTTGGCTAGCGACTTGGTCTGTAGCGAGTTACCACTTAGCGACTTACATCTGGCTAGCGACTTGGAAAGCTAGCGACTTAGCGTGGTGGCGAATTAGTGTTGGCGACTTGGTGTGGTATCTTCTAAAGACTTGGGGAGTAATTCATAATAACACAATGTCTGTCATCACGGATTCTTTAATCACCAAAGTACTTGCTCTCTATGACACAGCACAGAATAGTGAAACAGGATGCTTATCTGAAGGCCACACACTTAATGACTCAGTATCAATCAATCAGAACAACTCAAATAAGTCACTCTTAATATCCTCAGATGATACTAAGAATGTGGAATGCACCTGTGAGCAGTTTCAACATCTCAGTCAGCTTCTCAAATTACTCTTATCCACAACCATGGATCGAACAAGTTGTGCCATCCTTTGTCAGGATTTTCCCACTTTAACAAGAACTGTTTTGCGTAACCTAGAACGACTGAGGTATCAAATTACCAAAGAAAAGCTCTCAACGGATGACTCTCATGCTGCTCTCCAAACCATCTCCAACCAATTTCAGCCACTTACCCGGGAAGAATACTCCTCGGATTTTGATAATACCATGACTGGAATGTCTTTCAAGAAGCACACGGGAATGGAAATTCATGAGTTTAGAAACTCATTTATTCAACTTATGAGTAATATGGAAACATACATCGAGGAAGCTGCTAAAGAGAATAACAAGCTGAAGGAATTGAATGAGTGTCAAGAGTGTCTATGGAACAATGATGACGTGTCATGCTTCATTCCAGTTGAACCAGCAGAAGACACTGATTGCAGAGTCTCAGTTGTGATGGAAAAGGATGAAGAAAACAACACTGATCTCAAATTCTCAGAGTCAGAAAAGGTATCAATCAACAAGGTACATTTATCTGATCACACTAATTCTCACAAAAAGGTACATGACTCTTATCCTGAACATAACAATGTGGGATCAATCTTTGTTTTGTCTGAATCTAATGCAAGTAACATGATTGAAAAAAGGGTATATGATGAGCTTTCAAACAAATTTTCAATTCTTGAAAAACACTGTATCTCTTTGCAAATTGAAATACAACATAAGAATGAAATATTTTATGCAAAAAAACAGTGTAGTAATCTGGAACTTCCAGAATTTAGAGAATTTTTTGAAATTAATCAGTTAAAATCCCAGATTCAGGACAAAGATTCGACCATAAGAAATCTGAAATCGCTTCTTTCGGAAGCCCAGAAATATGACTGTCATGAGATGAGTGATACACTAGAATCTAGAAATTCTGAACTAGCTCTATGTGTGTCCAACCTTCTAAGAGATAATGAGCATTTAAGAAAGAACCTTGAGGAAACAAACTCTAAGTTAGTCAATCAATCTAATCTCTTGATGAAAGATATTGATGACCTCAAAGCACAAATTCAGGATAAGAGCTTCAATATTGTTGCACTAAAAAATGAGCTCAGGAAGCATGTTGGAAATAGGATGAACACTAAGTTTGCAAAACCTTCAACTTTGGGAAATTCAAATGTTCAGAACAACTTGAAACGAACAGTTATTAAACAACCTAATGCCTATAGGTCTGAAAGAGCTAAACCATTAAAATCTAAGCCTATATCCCAAGTTGATAATCAGTTTGTTTTGTCAAAACTAGTCACTTCATTGCCTAGTTCAGATATGATGACTCCCAAGCATAAGACTAATGGTCATCACCCACAAATCAGTAATGCTAGAAGCTTAACTAGGTCTCATGCAAAGCATAGTCGGACAGATCAATCCCCTAAGAAATTCTCTGATCACAAAAAGACAAATAGTCAAAACAAGGGTGTGCACTCATTTAGTTCAACTCACTGTAGCTTCAAATGGATTCCCACTGGTAGATTATTTAAGTTTACAGGACTTAAACGAACTTACATCCCTAGATCATGCCTCAAATGGATTCCTACAGGTAAATTTTTCAAGAATGTAGAGCCTAATAGGATCTCCATTAATGATAAGTCTATATTATACTGTGATGCATCCAACTGTGAGACTAATCATGTCACTAACTCTTCTATGTACAAATCTACATGTGCTTCCAGTACAATGTGCTCTCAGTCTTTTTCAGGTACAATGCTCAATTCAATCAGGAACTTCATGACTTGGTTCCCTTCAGATATGAACATAGCTCATTCAGGAGCTATAGCTTGCCAGAGTTGATGTACTTCTTACTTTGACTCCTATTCATCTTGAATCAGGACTCGTACATCCATATCTTTGTATAAATCAAGTTTCTCCAAAAAAAAAAAAAAAAAAAAAAAAAAAAAAAAAAAAAAAAAAAAAAATAGTGTTTAAATTCATGTTTAAATTCTTTAAATTTACAATTTTATCACATTTTTCCTATCCAATAAAGAATATTTTCACTGTTATCGATAACATCTACGGTCCTAGAAATGTCATTCAATAATGGCACGGGATCATAGATGAAGTTCGAACAATTGAAATATTTCTGCTTCCATTTTATCGGGGTAAACTTACGTCAATCAATGTTCTTTGATGAACTTGATTGAGGGGGAGATTGTGTATATGTTCTTCTTGACTATCCATGCCATTGGCTTCTGTGCTGGTTATAATGCTTGCTCGTTTGTAAGTTGAGGTCTTTGAGTTGAAGTCGTGTTTTGCCTCTGTAACTATCTGGTTATGGTTGATGTAGGTTGTGGTCATATCTTGCTCATGTGTTTATCATTGCCTATGTATTAAGTGCCTAGCTTAGATTTATATGCCTATGTGACTAAATGTTTAATTGATTCATGGTGATCTGCATGATATTCTTTGCTAGAGGCTTAGTCTATAATCTTGTTTGCATCTTTCCACTCGTTCATCTATACCATAGGGACCAAATTTGTCATATAGTGTAAGTTATGTTGCATTAGCGAATTACCTCTCCTCAGTTTATAACCACAAGGACCAATTGTGTCATATTGCCTAAGTTAGTTTGTATACCCCTAGCGAGTTACCATTTTACCCAACAAGTTTTTGTTTCTCTCTCTCGTTCCTTTTTTTCTTCTTCTCTTCGTCATTTTATTCTTACTAGCGACTTAGCATAAGGTTTGCTTCGATTCCCTCTTATCGTTACTATCTTATGCTTTAGTGTCCAGTTTCTAACTTATCTTTATATCCAGATCATTTCGTGCTCGTGAGGTGTGATTAGTTGACTCTCTCGCTTAGGTTCGGATTTTTATGGAATCGTGTGTGTGTTACTTATAAAATGATTGAACGAGTTTAAATTGTTTGGAATATATTGTTTGGATTATATTGGTTGGAATACATTGATGTATGATTAAGTGGATTGGACTGATGGGTTGGTGTTAGATGTGTTCTTGGTGGCGAGTTAAATTGTTCTTGGTAGCGACTTAGTATGAATGTTCTTCATGGCGAGTTAGTGTTCTACTTAGCGACTACGTCTCTGTAGCGAATTAGTTCACTAAAATCCAGCGACTTGGTTAGCGACTTGTATTTACAAGTTAGCGAATTAATAACCTAGCGACTTAGTTAACTACTTTGTAGCGACTTGGCTTAGTTACTGTACATGGCGACTTGACTTTACTAGCTAGCGAATTATTCTAGCGACTTGGTTAGCGAGTTAGCAGATAGCGACTTGTATTTACAAGTTAGCGAAATTGTTACCTAGCGACTTAGTTGACTGCTTTGTAGCGACTTGGTTTAGGTACTGTTCATGGCAACTTGGTCTTACATGCTAGCGAATTAGCTTGGCGATTTAGAGTGCTAATCCTTTAGCGACTTGTCTGTGGCTCTAGATGACGACTTGTTTTCACAAGTCTGCAACAGTGTTCACTTTCATGTTGAGAATTAGTCTTAGGGTCAAGGATTATTAACATGTTCAAAGTTTTTTTTGTGCTAAAGATGATTTCACTCTCACTACACTTAGGTTCTCCTAATTCGACGTGTTGAATCAACTTACTCTATGTAAACTGTTATGACATCTCTGTTTAGGCAAATGGTACTTGGGTTCTCTCACGACTGCCAAATGTTACTTTTTGCCTCATACATATGTGTTATATCACTTTTACATGTGTATCTTGGTTCATGTCATGATCACTTTGAAATGCACTCTTTTGCCCTTTAAATCCCTTATAAGCTCGTCATGTAATCATTTATTTATATGAATGTACTTCATTGATATATCTCAATTATGAATGTCATCATATATTTGAAAGTTGTCATATATTTGTAATCTATGCCACTCTATCCTTCTCTGTATGTGTTTTGGGGACTCCTTCTGAGTTACTACTTCTATGTCTTAAGGGTGCTCTCAATGTTGACTTACTTACCATCTAACCTGTTCCCATTCATTACTGTTAATTGTATGATTACTCAGAACATCAATGGCAAGTTCAATCCCAGAAAAGAGCGCTACCCCTTCGGCATCATCCAAAGTTCTTTCAGACGAAGAAATCCTTCCCAGGAGTCAATGGGCTGATATCGGAAAAAGCAACTGTTATGTGGACTTACAAAAGCTTCAACATAATCCGATACTCAAAGTTTCTATTGACATCCTCAAAAACACAAACTTCTTTGGAGCTATTACCAAGCAATGCTCAATTCCCTCCATTTACATTCAACAGTTCTGGAACACCATTCAATGGGACAAAATCACAGCTCGATACTCTTGCATGCTGGATGATATGGAGTTCACAATTGATTCTGATATTCTGAGCAAGGCTCTTGGAATCACACCATGTAACCCTGACTTTCGTTCTGAATCTCCACCTGGTGCTGACGATTTGATTGTCTTTCTAATTGGATTGGGTTATCAGAACAGTATTTCAAGAGCGTCTGACATCATCACTGGACACATGTATCAACCATGGAGAGCCATTACAACAATTCTTAACTTGTGCCTATCTGGCAAAACATCAGGGTTCGATAAAGTGAGGATCCCCATCTTGCAAATCCTATGGGGAATCGTTAATAGGGTTGATGTGAATGTATCAGATCGTATTTGGGAAGAATTTTCGTTATCAATGAACACATTCATATCTGACAGAATCAATTTCCAGAACAAAGCTCAAGGCCGAAAGAAACAAAACAAGCTTGTGATTCCCAGCATCAGATTCTCTAAGCTTGTCATCCAGTACTTACAACAAACTCACAAATTCAATCCTAGGAGTGAATCAACTCTACATAAGGCTGAAGAAGAATATGTCTTGGGAAACCTAAAATATGTTCCTAGAGGTGTGGTTAATGAAATATTTGGTTTGCCAATTCCTGACTGTCTTCTCACTGAAGATATCAAGAAGACGGACTACTTCAAGCAATACAAGAAAAGAGCAACCAAACTCTCTGTTGATGTCACACCCTCTCCTCTACAACCAAACGCTCCCATGACCAAGTCAGCCTCACAAACATCCTATGCCTCTCTTCCTAAAAAGAGACGTGAAAGGTCACAACAGTCAGACACCACATCCAAGAAGCAAAATGATAAAAGGAAGAAAGTGGAGAAGGAAACTGGTAAGAACACTGAGACACCAAGGGATGCTACCAGGTTAACTGATGAAGATGATGCTGATCTGCAACTTGGAATTCAGCAAAGCCTTGAAAGTCAGAATGTGAAAGCTCCAGTAGGTGGAATTGTGTTAAGAGAACCCGCTCAACTACCTCAACAAACAAACCCAATTACACTTGACAAGGGTAAAGGAGTTGCAAGTGTTGATACTGAACAAGCTGCTCACATGCTGTTAACTATCTCATCATCTCCATCAAGCACCACAAATCCATATGAGCTGAAGAGAAGAACAGATTCATCTCATGAAAAAGAACAATCTGGAGTGGTCAAGGTGCCTGAAACGTTTAAGGAATCTCTTACACTTGGTGAAACTCAATCTGACTTGAATGTTGACACTCTGTTACATAAGGGCTCACAGGAGAACCTTGAGACAAGATCTGATGAGACCTTGAAGATGGATGAACCAAATCTGTCTACTAACTCTCTATCCTCACTTAAGAATCTTGATGAAGATTTCTCTTTTGGTGATCAATTCATTAATGACAAAACCTTAGACTCTGCACAATCCATGTTTAATGTCAGCATTCAGCAAGATACGTCAACCATTCCTCCAATGACTGCATCTTCACTATCAACTGCACTTCCACCTCCATTACCTACTCAATCTACTGTACAAACACCACCAACAATGTCACCAAACCCAGAACCCGTCATTACAATTGTAGATGAAGTGGCTCCACCAGCTTCCCCTCCACAGATTCTCACCTCTGATCAACTACTGGATAAAACTATTAAAAGGATAGAAGCTCTGGAAAGGCAACTTCCTAAATCTGTAGATTCTCTGGTGGATCGTGTCTATAGATTGGAGCACCTCAACTTCAATGAAGCAGTTACTGACGCTATTGAAGGAGAAGTCAAGGATGCTGTGGAATGGGCAATGGAGGCTCCACTTCTTAGACGGTTCAAGGACCTCCCCATCTCCGATATGAGAGCAGCTCTGTGTGAAAGGATGTATGAGGCTGAAGAGGACAAGCATGAGGTTCACAGTAAACTCTATGAGGCACTTGAAGAATCCATCAAGTTCGACAATTATGAGCAGTTTAAGATTGAAGTCGGAGAAAAGGAAGCTAAAAAGAAAAGGAGAACAATTGTAATGGAAACATTGATAAAGGATCGCAAAGATCCACCTCCACCCCCACCACTAACGGGGGGAGCTGGAACTTCTGGATCTGGTAATCCTTCTACAACAACCAACACACCTCCATCACAACCACCATCATCACCGCCGAAATCTTCCAGTCAATCAGATCCGACAAAAGAGCAGAGTACTCAGAAAAAATCTGCTGCCTGGACGACGGTTGATTCAAGGTTCACATCCACGTCCACCTTCATTCCTGATGATCAAATGGTTAACGAAGAATCTCAGGTCATGGCTGACTCAGAACCAGATGAAGATGATGCGTCGACAAAGCATATTCCCAAGCCCTCAGAAGACTGGTTTGATTCTTACATGGCTGGGAATCGCACTAGCACATCCAGAGTAGCACCTTCAAGAGACATTATTCAAAGCTGCATTATGGAAGATAGACCTTCTTCTCCAGAACCCACATGGACCATCCCAGAGTCTGACTCTATGATTCCTGACAACAATTGGGCATCAGTTATCACGAATAATTATGAAGTTCTAGCTGAAGACTCTCTTCTGCACTACACTGGTGATATGGGAAGTTTTATTAAATGGTTTTGTGAGCGGAAGAGTATCTCATCCATAACTCCAAGAGATCTTGAAGGACAAGCTTACGAAATTGTCAAAGTCTTCCATTCTGATGCAAATCATCTTCAATATCAGATGGAAGAATGCCATAAGATGCTGAATGACCAAGTCAGTGAGCAAATCAGTCACTTCAATGTCAACAAATCTCTTCCTCTTGGTGGTGAGCCTGGTCAGATAACCATTCAGGCTGAATTCTTCTTCAATCACGACTTGGACTATCTGTGTGCTCGCTCTGCTGAAAGAAGGCCTGCTCTATCAATATCAAAGATGAAAGCTGCAACCTACTCTGATCAGGGGCTTGAACAGATGGTTCCTGATCAATTCTGGGCAAATGAAGAACAAAAGTATGATATTGCAGCTTCTTATGGTATTTCTCACTGGTGGTTCAAAAAGAAGAAGTTTTACATCGAAAGACATGGTGCTGATAAAAGACGCAATGATGTCAGATCAAAGCTGCAAATCTTAAGTGTTGTTAGTGTAGAGATCTTCCCTATCTATGGATATGAGTACTTGAAGAAGATTGTCCTTAAAAGAGCTGACTTCAAAGTGTATACTATTAAAGAAAACGACTTCAAACATCTTCTGCCAAATGATTTCGAAGATCTCTATCTCTTAAATCTTCAAGGACACCTTGAGCACTTACCGGTTCGTGAGAAAAAGGCCCTCTCTACAGCTGTCACTCTTTGGATCAGGGGCTTAGTCATTCGAAAACGAGTTGAGGACTTTCAGCTTGGCATTGAAAGCTATCAAACCAGGATCAACCTTACAAGTCCTCAATGGAATGCAACTGGGCATGAATTTCATCGAGAATACAAAGTCCTTGACACCCCTAGAGCTGTCATCTTCTCCGACAGATATGGATCTCGTATGCTTATGCGTCTATGTGAACTCTACAAGTTTAGTGATGGTACGCTCAAATTGGTCGAAGAAGAACTTGACACCAGAGTGAAAGAAGCCAAACTTGATATGAAATCATGGGTTAAAACTATTTTTTGGACTGATGATGACGTGAAGAGATGTGAACACTTCATTGCTGCAATCAGACGCAGACTCAAGACACGAAGGATCTTCCGCAGCCTTGAAAGTTTTGTTTGTGGAAGGCTTCGTGATGGTTACTACAAACTTCTTCAGAGAACAGAATGATGACTTCTTCGGGTTACTGTTTATGGCGTGTCTTTAACTATGTGTAATATGTGGTGTAATAACTATGAACAGCTGTAATACATGTAATAGTGCTAGGATGTGTACTATGGTTTCCCCTTTTAAAAAGGGGGAAACATCAGTGTTGTCCATTTTTGATCATATAAAATCGGACACATTTTTCTCCTACAAATATTTTACCTCATACATATTTAAATCACTTGAGATCCAAAATCTCAAAGGATTTAAGATTTTTGATCGGGGGAGAAAATGTGATATAAATATGAAAGATGTTAAAAGATAAGATGACCAATTTTTGTGCAAACTTCTCCCTTATATGTGCTAAACAATTTTCGAATCTCGAAGCATATTTTAAGGGGGAGAACTCTTTTTGCAAATTCAAGTCATCAGGGTACCCAACACTTAAATCTCTGCAAAATTCAACTTTAAATGCTTTTAAGGTACCTTGATCATATGGCTTCTAATCCTTTGATGATAAAGGGTTCCCTCTAGTATGTGCAAAACTCTTTTCAAACCTCGAGGCACATATTGAGGGGGAGCAAACTTATGGAAACCTCATCCTTCCCGGAAATGCTATATCTACTTGATTTGATGTGGGAAGTGATGTTGATATCTTTTAGAAAATGGTAATCAAAGAAGTTAATTCTTTCTCTTGCCTCCGTGTGCAAAACATCTTCAAATACTTGATGCACATGTTGAGGGGGAGTTCTCGTTCTAAAAATATCAAAAACAATTCAGGTACAAAATGCTTTGATAATATATCACAAGTATCTGAATTGATTCTCAAATGGTTTTCAATTGGATCCAATGGCAGGCGAACAATTCCAAATTGACCGACCAACTTTACTTCATGTACGGTGATATAAGGATGATAAGGTTAGGTATGTGTTCCCATGATCCGCCAGAACCGGAGGGATCTACCCAGGGACAATCCACTAGTTAGTGTAGAAGTCCTTAGGTATGAGGATAAAAGGAGGAAAATGAGAAATGGGAAGAGTGCAGACTAAGACTGAGCTAGTACTGGAATGAACCCAACAAGGTTCTAGCTATGAAGTCTCGGTAAGCACTGAAGGGGTTGAAGAATTAAAAAGAATTGAATGAGAAAAGGGTGAAAACAAATAGCCCTCCATTTATTCAACCTTAGGGCAGAAACCGGGTTCAATTCATATGCTACTGATGGTAACATCGGTATTGAAGACAAGACGTCATGGACCCAGTGACGCACTGCACTTCAACTTTCCAAACCACTCAAGTTCCTCTTAAAAGGACTTGTTTCATTCTCACGGGGAACCGACATTATCTATCGACCTTCTCTTAGAGATGGTTGATATTGAAGAAGGAGACCCTCTCCCTAGTCTCCGGCACAGGATCCAAATATGCACAAATTGAGTCTAGAGCTACAAGATCATCAATAAATCTCATTAGGACACTTTCAATGAAGACTCTCTGTTTCACACAATGTGGAAAGAGAGATTATATCTTGAGTCCTACGCATTATCCTTGTGGTATTGCCAGAACATCTGAGTGATGTGTTTACATATTCACAATGAAGATGGAAAGCCTTCTGGAGCCAACATCAAACAAGCTCTTGGTAGGTGGCATGTGAGATCTATTATATAGATCAACCATGTGACAACTGAACAGAAACAATGGGGCGATTCAATCTCTTGAATCAATCCTGGTTCAGGTTATGGATTGACGGATATCTTTGAAAAACCGGTCTTTGTGCTTAAAAACTCTTTTCTTTAGCACATCGACTGTGTACTCATTTTTCGAACCAAAAGGTATTTTTATGATTGATAATTGATTTTCAATAAAACCTTCGTTGTATTGCAAAAACAATTTCTATTGAGCAATACACGATTGTTTTTCAAATCTCTTTTCATCAATCAGTGGACTTAAAATTCGCTGGTTCACTCACTCCGTGTTGTCTTCTTTGAGACGTTCCGGTTTGAGAACAGCTAGAACAGCTGCGAAACCCTGTCAAGGAGATTCTTAGGAATCCTACCTGATCACAGGCAGTACTTGTACTGATCAACGGGGAACCGTGGGCCGTGTACCTCAATTCAACGAAAGTGATCAAAGACACTTTCGTGCGATTTATTGCTAACTGTTGTATGCAGGTACGCCCGACGTTTGCAGCTGATCAGAATGGAGCGGTCAATCCATAGCCGCATGCTCACTTAACACATTCAACTCAAAGAAATCATGATTAGTGCATCACTGACTCTGATATTTTTCACACCAAGCTTCTGCTTCGCTGCTGCCAATATCATGAATCAACTAAAGCTTCCGCTACTCTGATGAGAAGATATCATGATCCAGAATGTGAGCATGTCGGTCCTAAAGTCACAACATCACATAATTCCAACACCACAAAGGATGTCTCAGAGATTGATGATAGCTGATGATCTCAAAAGATGACTCCTATTTATTAACTCATTGATCATTAATGACCTCCTCTTAAAGTACAAATCTGTGCAGACTTTGATGTTGTACTACTTAGGCACAAAGATTGCGATGTTGAAGTTGTTTTGTCTACGAGCTCAAGAACAAAGTCAAGAATAGAATGCTAGGATTTGTAATGTAAAACATGGGGTGACCTCCCTTAGGGGGAGATTGTTAGGAATTAGAAAATTCCTATATTGAAGAGTCGGTCACCCCAACTATCATCTAGCTTAAGTTAGCTCGTAGACTAATCGTTAGTTACTTATTTATGTTGTTTTGTAGTTAGTCAGTAGCGTAAAATAGTCTAGTGCAACACCGTGGAGGAAGGACGGGTCTTTACCCACTGTATCCCTGATCCACAGGCCGTCAGGAGGTCGTTTAGTTTGTAACCTATAAATACCCTCTACCTCCCAAGGTAGAGGGTTGGATGTTCCTTGGGATAATCTAATATTCCACAAGTTTCTCTCACTAGAATGTCCCACTCTTTCTCTCTCTAGAACCATCTATGTGCTCATTGTGTTAATGTTATGATGTGTATGTGAAAGTTTATATCTTACAAGTTGGCATAAATGCAACGTAAGAGGTCTCACTGCATCAGCAGATGGTTTTCTTCTAAGTGACTGAAGAAACGGAGCTTAATTTGACCTCAGTTGGCATTCAAAATGCAACGTAAGAAGAAGTCTCACTGCATCAGCAGATGGTTTTTCTTCCAAACCCTACAGCAATAACAACAAAAGCGGCTCAACCACCTAACGAATCTTTGTGCAGGATACCATTTTTAAACAATTTTGAATAATTTGATTAAATTGTTTTGAAAATGGAAAAATATTGTTTTGAAAATAAATTGAACTAAATTTTGAAAATCACCAGACTTCTTTTTATCAAAACATTAAGTCACTCAATTATTGACTTCTGTCATTGATTGAGGGGGAGTGTGATTTAAAATATAATATTTTCATATAATATTTCTTCATAAAAGTTCCGGTTTGTACGTTAAAATGTGGTGATCTAAAGATTTAATGTTATGTCATGGTATGATTTTCTTTAAAACTCAAAGATCTATCAAAATGAAATTTTTTCTGTTCTTGTTTGATTGTGAAATTGTTTTATTTTACTAAAAGATCTCTTAAAACAATCATACCTGATACTAACAATCTTTAATGTCTTAAAATGGTCCTTATCTGTCATTTTTCAAAATCAAATCTTGCCACGTCTTTCCCCAAAATTTTCTAAATTATTTAAATCTTTTGGGATCACTAATCTCAAATGGTTTGAAATCTTTGATCGGGTGAGAGATCGTGATTTAAATCTCAAATCTGTTTTAATGGAATTGGTTTTAGTCCTTCAAAGGCACTCCTGCCTCCATGTGCCAAACGATTTCAATATACATAATGCACATGTTGAGGGGGAGCAGTTATCCAAAAAAACTAGATGAGTTTTTAAATCAGGCACATTTTCTCCCATGTTTTATAAACCTAATTAAATCACTTGAGATCCAAAATCTCAAAGGGTTTGATATTTTTGATCGGGGGAGAATTTGTGATTTAATAATGAAATTTGATAAAAGGTGATTGTTTTGATTTAATTGTGCACGCTGCTCGCTCATATGTGCTAAACGCTTTCGAATCTTGAAGCACATATTGAGGGGGAGCAAATAAACTATCGAGCTACGAAAGCTTTTTAAAGTGATTTATAAAGTACCTTGATTGAGTTTTCAAATGGTTTTCTTAATGGCCCTTTTGATTGTGGTTGTGCTTCAAAAGAACTCTTGCCTCTATGTGTTAAAATGATTTCAAATATCCTATGCACATATTGAGGGGGAGAATTTTACCAAGAAAATCAAATGGCTTTTTCGTATGAAAATTGTGATCAAAGAAAATAATTCAAAGTCCTCTTGCATCCTTGTGCTAAACAATTTCTAAATCATACGCACATGTTGAGGGGGAGGTTTTCTAAATGATCAAAACTATTAAGGTACAAAATGCTTTGATCTCGTATCACAAGTACCTTGATTGTTTTTCCAAATAATTTTTCAATTGGTTTTAAGGAAGAATGATCTGTACCAAAAGACCGACCATTTTACTTTATGTATGGAGTTATAAGGATGGTGAGGTTAGGTATTAGTTCCCACGATCCGCCAGAACCGGAGTGATCTACCCAGGGACAATCCACTAGATAGTGTAGAGTCCTTAGGTATGATGAAAAAAGGTGAAAAATGAGAAATGGGAAGAGTGCGGACTGAGACAAAGCTAGTACTAGAATAAACCCAACAAGGTTCTAGTTATGAAGTCTCGGTAAGCACTGAAGGGGTTGAAGAATGAAAAAGAAATGAATGAGAAAAGGGTGAAAAGAAATAGCCCTCCATCAATTCAACCTTAGGGCAGAAACCGGGTTCAATTCATAAGCTACTGGTGGTTACTAAGGTAACACTGGTATTGAAGACAAGACGTCATGGACCCAGTGACGCACTGCACTAAACTTCCCAAACTACTCAAGTTCCTCTTAAAAGGGCTTGTTTCATTCTCACGGGGAACCGACATAATCTATCGACTTTCTCTTAGAGATTGTTGATATTGAAGAAGGAGACCCTCTCCCTAGTCTCCGGCACAGGAACCAAATATGCACAATTGAGTCTAGAGCCAAGAGATCATCCACAATATCTCGTTAGGACACTAAATTCTTGAAGACTCGTTGTTTCACACAATGTGGAAAGTGAGAATATATATTAAGAGTCCTACGCATTATCCTTGTGGTATTGCCAGAACATCTGAGTGGTATGTAAAAATATTCACAATGAAGATGGAAATCCTTCTAGAGCCAACATCAAACAAGCTCTTGGTGGGTGACATGTGAGATTTTGCAAAAGATCAAGCTTGTGACAACTGGATAGAAACAATGGGGAGATTCACTCTTGAATCAACCTTGGTCCAGGAATGGAATTGACGAATACTTTTGGAAAAACCGTTCGATGTGCAAACCTTCTTTTCTCTAGCACGTCGAATGTGTATTCATTTCAAATTCAAAAAGTATCTCTGATTGAAAAATACTTTTAGAAAAACCGTTTGATGTGCGAATCTCTTCTTTTCGCTAGCACGTCGAATGTGTACTCATTCTCTAATACAAAAAGTATTTTGTTTGAAAATTGATCTTTCTCATAAAACCTTCGTCGTATTGCAAAACTCTTTCTTCAAGCAATACGCGATTGTTTTTCAAATCATTTTTTATCAATCAGTGAATCTCAATTTGCTGGTTCACTCACTCCGTGTTGTCTTCTTTGAGACGTTCCGGTTTGAGAACAGCTAGAACAGCTGCGAAACCCTGTCAAGGAGATTCTTAGGAATCCTACCTGATCACAGGCAGTACTTGTACTGATCAACGGGGAACCGTGGGCCGTGTACCTCAATTCAACGAAAGTGTTCAAAGACACTTTCGTGCACTTTATTGCTAACTGTTGTATGCAGGTACACCCCGACGATTGCAGCTGATCAGAATTGAGGAGTCAATCCAAAGCCGCATGTTCACAGCAACCACACTTTATTGAAGAAATCATGACTGGAGCATATCTACATAACCTGGTTCTGATATTTTTATACTATGCTTCTACTACGCTGCTGCAAATATCATGAACCAGTAAGGCTTCCGCTACTCTGATGGAAAGATGTCATGATTCAAAAGTGTGAACATGTCGGTCTAAAAGTCACAACTTTACATGATGGCAACACAATAAAGGGTGATCCAGAGAGTTACTGTGGCTGGTGATCTCAATGAAAGCTCGAAGATCATCAAAGATGTGGATCAGTTAAAGGCCTCCACTTAAAAGTACAAATCAGTGCGGACTTTGAAGAATCGCTACAAAAGCACAAAGATTGCTGTAATTGAAGAATTCTAGTCTACGAGCTCCAGAACGAAGTCAAAGATAGAATGCTAGGAAGCAAAAATGTATTTCATGGGGTGACCTCCCTTAGGGGGAGATTTTAGGAATTGAAAATTCCATAGTAAAAGAGTCGGTCACCCCAACTATTATCTAGCATAAGTTAGCTCGTAGACATGTAGTTATTTACGTTATTTAGTAGTTTACTAGTTAATTTGTAGCGTAGCTTAGTCTAGTGTAACACCGTGGAGGAAGGACGGGTCTTTACCCACTGTAAACCTGATCCACAGGCCGATAGGAGGTCGTGTATTCTGTAACTATAAATACCCCTTCCATCCATGGAAGGGGTGTGGCTTCTTTGAATAAACCTTTCATTTCATATAGCAACTCTCTTCAAAGAACCTCCTCTCAACTCTCTTCATCTATCTAAAATGGCTTTCTTATTTAATCACAATCCTAGACCACCCAAATCATTAAACAACATAATATTCACGATCCTTCACGGATCGTATCAAGGTTTTAAAGTACAATATACTCTAAGAAACTTGGTAACGAAGCTCTGGTACCAATTGTGGAAAACTAGAAGAGGGGTTGAATAGTTTTATCGATTAAAATATGTCAATCTATTTAATGTGTGTGTTGAATGATGATAGATAAGCATATAAATAAGTAATGCAAAGATAAAGAGTAAGAAACACAAAACCACAACACGAGTATTTATAGTGGTTCGGCTACAAGGAACCTTCCTTGCCCTACTCCACTCCCTGAGTTCCCCACTCGAGAGTTCGTTAGTACTACACAATACAAGCTCCTTAATGTGGTGGAGAAGCCTTCACAACGTCGTCTACTCTTTATCCGGTACAAGGCTATATATCGGGTTCTTCCACGAGGTAGAACCAAACCTATCACAACGTCGCCTACACTTTATCCGGTACAAGGCTAGATACCAAGTTCCATTACAAAAGAGGAACTACTACCCAACACAGCACAACTAACCCAAAGGAGACACACTCCTTAGTACAACATCATAAGGATATCAATATCCTTTGACCTAACCTATCTATCTTGTACATTGACTCACCATATCAATTTTACACCCTTGGAACCTTTCACTAATGCCTTCGACACGACCTTTCGGCAGCTTTTACTAATGCCTTCGACCCGACTCTTCGGCACCTTTCACTAATGCCTTCAACACGACCTTTCGGAACCTTTCACTAATGCCTTCGACCTGACTCTTCAGCAACTTTCACTATAGCCTTCGACTTGACCCTTTGGCACCTTTCACTAATGCCTTCAACATAACACTCTAAGGAGGGAGGAAAGAACTATCAACAAGATAACTTCAGTAGTATTGATGATGACGAAGCTTGGCAACTCATGGACTTGAACTTGCTCGACTTCAAGAGGTGGTGATCTCGCCTTTAAGAGGAACCTAGAGAATCACACAAACACAAAACTACATAGAAAGATCCTTTGGATATGAGGTTAGAGATATTACAATACTAAGAGAGAGTATGTATAAAAGGGATGAGTTGCAAGTGAGAAATGGCTCACTATTTATAGGCAAAATTCTCTACTGTTCCCTAGTTCCCACGGATCCCTCCCCAGAGGGATCCGGCTAGTGCAATCCAAGGGATCCGGCAGCTGGGTCAGCTTAAGTCCGGATTTTGGGTTGCAAACCGGGTTATGGATTATGGGTTATGGATACCCAACAAGATGCAATGTATCTAGACATTGGGTCAGGGTCTTGGGTCATGGATCATGGATAATACCCAACATGACTTCATGCATGATGTCATGCAATGGGTCATGGGTTATGGATCAAGCTCCATGGGTATGGGTCATGGACTTTGGGTTTTACTCAACAATATTCAATGTATCTAGTCAATGGGTTAAGGACTTAGACTTTTACCCATTACCATATATACCAAGTATATATATATATATATATATATATATATATATATATATATATATATATATATATATATATATATATATATATATATATATATATATATGTACATTTCCATATTATGTAAACACTATATGCATTTCTATAAGATGTAAACAATATTACTTGTTTAGTGTTTTATATGAAAATGTAAGTGTGTTAGTAAACTATTGGCTCAAACCATTTACGTATTTTATTTGTTTCGTTAAAATGATTTTACGTTTGTTATCGAAAAAACATTAGAAGATCGTAAAATATAAATAAATGTTTTTACGGCTTATTTGTATTAACAGTTAGTTCATAAGGAGCATAACAAATAGAAAGTTGGTTCCCTCCTAAAAAGTTATCAGGTGTTGACATGTGTCCTTTCTTTTTTATTTTGTACGGAGTATTGATGAATAGCCAGAGTATTATGAACATTTGGATATTGATGAATATTTTTGTATTGATGAACATTCTGACAGTATATTAATGAGCATTTTGTATTGATAAACACATATTGATGAACATAAAAAAGAACTGATGAATATTTTGTATTGATGAACATAACAAACATTTTTTTGACGAACATATACTTGATGAACAATTTTGTTTATTTAACATTTTCAATGAACAACTTCCTTGTTAAATATTCTTTGATGAACAATTTTGTTCCCTCCATATTATTTCATGAACAACTTCGTTTCTGATTTTTCTTTGATGAACAGACTCTACTCTGCGAACAATTGCATATTCAAAGTTTTGTTTATCACAATTTTGATTTTTTTTTCATTAAATATTGAAGCTTTTATAAATTACTAAAATATTTTTATTCTAATGAACACTTTTAAACTCTGAAATCACAAAATTGCTTCATTAAGACCTTTTAGCAAACACTTTATGGGTGTTTTCATGAATATATGATTTCTTTGAAATTTTAAGATAAAAGCTTTAAAAAAAGATGAAGAATTGATGTTAATTTAGGGTTTGTTGAACAAGATATGTTATAGTAATTTCGTTTTACCTCAAACTGAATGAAACCCTAATTTTGATAAAATTCGAATTCTTGAAAAGGGTTGTAATTTGTAGTGATTGAAAGAATATATCATGAAATTTAATAGACATCGAAGGTAACTTTGTTTTCTTGCATGATAATTTGAACTAAAATTGGGGTAAAGATTTGAGTAAGTTGTGAAAGAGAAAAAGAATAGATGAGATAACTATGAAATTAAAATGAGGAAAAAGAAGATACATGTTGGGCTAGTAATACTTTTTAGACTTTTTAAAAAGTAGGTTTTTCTTCAACTTTCTATATGATCATGACCCTAGTAATAAAGCTATCTTTTATTGATAGTCTAATAGAATACGTTACCCTGGTGTTATAAGAAAAATTATTGCCACTGTGGAAAACTAGAAGGGGGGATTGAATAGTTTTACCAATTTAAAACTTCCTTTTAAATATTTAGATCGACTTATGTCAATCTATTTGGTTGTTTATGTTGGACGTTGATAGATATATATATAAACGTGTAATGAAAGATAAATAGTAAGAAGCACATCACCACGACGCAAGTTATTTATAGTGGTTCGGCTACAAGGACACCTTCCTTGCCCTACTCCACTCCTCGAGTCACCTACTCGAGAATTCGTAAGAACTACACCAATCTCCTTATGGCGGAGAAGCCTTCACAACGTCGCTTAACCTTTTTCCGGTACAAAGCTAAATACCGAGTTCTTTTACACCAAGGCGAACCACACCTAACACAACGTCGCCTACCCTTTATACGGTGCTAGGCTAACCACCGAGTTCTTTCACACCTTAGGAGAACTAATCCTATCACAACGTCGCCTACCTTTTATTAGGTACTAGGCTAAGCACCTAGTTCCATTACTATGGAGGAACTACTACCCTTCACGACACAACACCTAATCTCAAGGAGAACTACTCCTTGTTACAACACCATCAAGGATATCACCATCCTTGTAAATAAACAAATACTTATATGTATAACGATGCACCTCATCGATTATACGACCTAGGCATTCTTCCCAAATGCTACTTGATTTGATTCTTCGGCATCCTTCACTAATGCCTTTGACACAACGCTTGGCACCCTTCACTAATGCCTTCGTCTTGACACCTTTAGCATTCTTCACTAATGCTTTGACACGGATGATGAGCACCTTTCACTAATGCTTTCATCTTGACACTTTCGGCATTCTTCACTAATACCTTCAACCCAACATCTATGGAGAAATGTAGAACTATCAACAAGAGAACCTTCGTTGTCTTGATGATGACGAAGCATGGCAACTCAAGGACTTGAGCTTGCACGTCTTCAAGAAGTGGTGATCTTTCCTTTAAGAGGAACCTAGAAGATCACACAAAAACAAAAGACAAACTACATAGATCACTTGGATCTGAGGTTAGAGGGTTAAAATACTAGGGGGAAGTATGTGTGTGAAGTGATGAATAGAAAGGAAGAAATGGCTCTCTATTTATAGAGAAAATTCTCTACTGTTTCCCCGGATCCCACGGATCCCTTCCACTTGGGATCCGGCTAGCACAAAGCCAGGGATTCGTGGAACGCTCCTCTTTACCCATGGGTATTTTTGGTTATGGGTCATGGGTCATGGGTTATGGGTTGATCCATGGTTTTCTTTCTAGATACAATGAACTTGGTTAAGTGGTATATATAAAACCATGGGTTATGGGTCAATACCATTTGCTAGTTTTTACCCATTTAGTATATACTTGTTTTTACCCATTTTAGTATACTTAGTTTAAGTATATGCTAACCCAATATGTAAACACTAGCTGTTTGTACATATGTATTTAAATCATAAAATCACTTATACTTGTTTTAGTGTTTTATGTGAAAACGTAAGTGTGTTAGGAAACTATTAACTCAAACTATTTACGTATTCTATTTGTTTCGTTAAAATGATTTTATGTTTGTTATCGACAAAACATTAGAAGATCGTAAAATATAAATAAACGTTTTTACGGCTTATTTTTATTAACAATCTCCCCCTTTTTGTTGATGACAAAATATAAAATTATTTTAAGAAAAAGCTAAAATTCGTAAAAGTTTGAATTTGTAGTTTTTACTTTCTTCTCCCCCTTTTTGTCGAAACAAAAAGTGTTAAAAGAGACTAACACAATTTTTATATAAAAAAAATGTAAAAATGTAAAGAGAGCAAGTGACGGGAATGGTACTCGTCTTAACTCCCCCTTGACGAGTCCATCCCTTTGAAAGGGTGTCAAGGACATGACGTAAAATAAACTAATTGTGTTTGCAATTAAGTTTGCAAATGGTTCGTCTAAGTGACGAAAACGTGCTCCCCCTTGAAGATTGCAAAGATGCAATGGGGTATCATGAAGTATAATCCAAAAACGGTTTAATGTTGCAAATGTTTTTGCAATATCGTTTGACACAAAGCTCCCCTAGCTTTATGGTGTCAAAATCTTCATGTGTTATTTTGAAAATCTACAAAGTAAAGGTTAGAAAAACAAGAGTATAGTGCATAATTTCCTGCAAATAAAACTCAAGTTAGTAGAAATTTGTGCTTCTGATCCACGGTTCCCTTCTTGAAGGGATCCGTCTAGGCATTATGGAGGGATCCGGCTGTCTGTTGACAGTTTCTTCAGCAATGAGAGTGTCAAACAATGCTACTATGAGGATAATATATATATGAGAAATACAAAGCACAACGCACAACACATAGCAAATAAGTGTTCATTCAATAAAACAAGAGATAACAAACCAAATCTCTAAAATTAAGAGAATGAACTAGGGCATACAAGTATCACTAAATACTAACTAGATACTAGACTCAAAATGCTACAATGTGCTTGAGTCTAGGGATGAGTGGACTTGTTGATTTGATCCAACTTTGCAAGAAGATGATTAAACATGAAATGTATCTCATTTCGTACTTCTTGAACAAGTCCTTGAGTGTTTAGACAATTTGGACAATTTGGACCGAAGGGAAATGGATACTTTGAGGAGGTTCTATGTGTGCTTGTGGGTCTTCATTTAGAGAAGTAGGAAGAGTTTCTAAAAATGAGGGTGGTAATGGAACTTCTTCAAGGTTATTCCTTGTCTCCCATGATGGGCTAGTTGGTGTTGTGGGTGGTTCCCTATTCAATGAAAAAGTTGGTGAATGGGAGGTTCTTAGTGGTGAATGATCTAACGAGTAGATGTTCGGGTGAGGAAGAGGCTTATTCAAGGATTGTAGTCCATGATTAATGAATAATGGTTTTGATGGCTTGCTAGAACTAGCCATGTTTGGTTTTAAACTAGATGACCCTTTTTCTAGTCCGAAAGGTTTGATGCTAATCCTTGCGGTTCTCTTAGCCTTTGGATGAGTTTGATGAGGTGAAATTCTAGCTTCACTATCTCTAATGGGAGATGTTTCGGTGGATGAGATTTCATGGATCATTTGACCTTTTCTCTTGGATGATCCTAAGGTTGAAGAGTTGTTGCTAAGAGCCTTAGTCATAGTGATGATGGTGCTTGTAAGAGCTTTTTTAGTTGCTGATTTTTGAGATGTGATTGAGAGTGGTGACTTAGTCCTAAGGTTGTTTGGTTTATAAAGGATAATTTGAATTAGGAAATTAAATCCATGGCCACTTAGAGGACTAAGCATGCTCTTGAGGTTTTGATCAGCTCTAGGAGGGTAATTAATGAATGCCAAAAGTGGTTAGAGAACCAAAAGGTAACTTGAATTTGAATAAGGAGGCTGATTTAATCTTTCTGCATGTACGGATCCCGCGGATCCCTCTCAGCAGGGATCCGCCTGGTTATAGACCAGGGATCCAGCTATCAGACAGGATTTAGGTGAAGTCATTATGCTTTTGTAGGGTTTATCATTAATGGATTTCGAGGTTTTGACTTAATTTAGAAGTCTTTAGCTGTTGGATATCTCAAATCCTTAACCATAACAAGTAATGGTGCTTAATGATGGTTTTGGCCAAGAACATTGACCTTGGGTAGTCTAACCATATGTTTGACAAGGATTCCTTTTAATTTGTTGTGGAGAAATGGTGATACTAAGTCCTAAAAGTCAGATGATATCCTAGGATAAATTTATTAAAATCTTTAAAAATAAAAAGAAATGAAAAACTAGTTTTTGGTCCTAATTTTGAGTCAAAGATGATTGAGATCAATTTGCTAAAATTGAAGGGTAGACCAAACTAAGTTTTATCAAATGTGATAGATCATGTGTGAGTGTTGGAGCGGAATTATGGTGAGTTTTGACTAGTTGATAAGTAAACAAAATATTTTGAAAATAGATCCTAGATAAGCCATGGATGAGAATGAGGTTTTCAACTATTAGCGGAAGACTTAGTTGGCTCTAGTGTATTATGTTTGACTTGTTTGAAGTGTTCTAATGGACTATTATTATGTAGCCAAAACTGTTTTGCACATCAGGTGCATACGGATCCCACGGTTCCCTTATGGGAGGGATCCGGCTAGTTCAAACTCTGGGATCCGCCAACTGCAGATCAGAGAGATTTCAGGAAATGTGCAACTTTGCACTTTATAGTAAATGCTTTTCCTAGTTGTTTATATGGGGACTAAATGCAAGAGCACAACTAATATAACTTGTATCAAAGTAAGAAAAGCTGAAATTCCTAGAATGAGTGACGACGGCCACACCAAGAGGTCGTAAAATCTCATTTTTCCAAATACCTAAGTTAGGATGTTTAGTGCCAAGATATGGCAATACCTACATACTACAAGCATAGTTTAAATTGTTTACAAACCATTGTTTGAAATTATTCATCATGCACTTGAGTCCTAAGACTTTACCTCTCTTTTCCTCCTTCACTTCTTCACCCGTCCTCCACTCTTTCACTTCTTCTTCCTTAAGAAATTAGCGAAGCATTTGAAGATTCCCTTGGTTTGTTGCCATTCGGGTGATTCATTAGGGATGTTTGGCAATTGGTTAATGTAGTCCAAGGGGTTAAGATCAATGTTCTCGAGTGGGTTGCTACTACTCCCTTCATCTTCTCCTTGTCTCTCCCTTTCGTCCGAGGAATCTGTGGGTGGATGTGGCCTCTTGCCTTCCACCATAAACCTTGTTGTTCTACCCTCGGTTAATGGAACCATGACCTTATTGCAAAAGTTATGATCAAGGTATTGTGGAGAAGGGTCTAATGCAAAGATGAATTTGGCAAGACGGGTTAGAAGCATTGCATACGGAAGTACCATCTTGTCCATGCTTCTCACACTTGCCATCCTTTTGACCATGTAGTAGGCAAGGTTAAACCGAGTATTTGTCACTAGGCAATATATCATGAAGCTTAGACATGCGTTGGGGTGGTCCTTGTTTCCTACTAGGCATACCACATTTTCTCTTAACACAACTTCCCATTTCTTATACAACCCATACATTTCCGAAAGCTCCATTTGAAAAGGATCCCTATAGATCACTTTTGACTTGCTTGTGACTCTTGATGGTGATGCTCTTGGCAAGTGTTGTAGATATCATGGTGATCAACCATTGTGTGTAGTTGTTCCAAAGACCATTCATTTGAGTACATACAAACGCCATCATATGTAACCCCTAGAATTCTTCCAAGCTCCTCAAGTGAAAGAGTGTACTCATGTCCATTTATGGTAAATTCAATTGAGATGGACCCATCGTCATTTCTAATTATACCCATAGTCTTGCAGAACTCAAGCACAAAGACCGGGAAAATTTGCTCGTTTATATCCAATAAACAATCAAACCCAATAGTTCCAAATACTTCCCTCATGTCGGTATTTGCAAGAAATGATGGATCAACAACTCTACCTTCATGAAAGAGTCTCCTTTCAAGCAACTTAAAGGCTTTCCTATCGTCCGGACTTAATCCATTTTTCCTATGGTACATGGGAATGTAGTGAGTGGTGTCTTGGTAATCTTGTTGCTTGTTGCTTGGCATGATGTTCCTAAATAATACAACCACAATGTGGTGTTAATGGTGAATAGTAACCTAGAGGGTTTCATCACAATTTTGCTCTCATCATCTTTGTTGAGTTCAAGAAATGTGTTTAATTTGTATTAACAATGTTAATTCTTTGATTTAGATTATCTTAGAAAACAATGTGGTGACAAATTATGATAAACTCATTTGAACCCAACTCTTAAAGATGAAGGAATTGTAATTCTAAGAATCAAGGAATTAGTTAACAATGTAGTGAAGATTATACTTACACAAGTGATTGTTAGGCTTGAGAAGAATGATCAATTTGCTCCTATGAACAGTACTTGAGTATTTGTTCGTTAGTCTTTGAAGTGAGTGTAATGGTGGAACATCCACAGTGATCATTTTTTAGCTTATACTGTCTTCTGTTGCACAGATCCCGCGGATCCCTCTCATTTGGGATCTGGCTAGTATAAACTTAGGGATCCGGCATGACAGCAAAAGTCAGCTAAAAAAAAATCCTTGATAACTTTGGTTTGGGAGTTCTAAGACGCCTAGTGTTTTGGTGTTAATGTTCTAAACCTTGTGGTTTGAGGTTTTGATGATTTAATGCTATTCCTATTAGACGAGGTTCCCTTTTTAAGAATTAGTCATAATTCTTGGGAAGCTTTTCAAACATTATAATAAAATCCCATTTTATTATAACATAAGAAATTTCACATGGATATTTAATGATATACATGAAATGTCAATAAATCCTTTGTGATGAATAATGATTGATGTTATCATATAACTTAAGATATCATTATTGTGAGTTGGTGATGTAGTTTTAACTAAGTCGGAGAAAACTAATTAGATAGGGACAATAATATAAAAAGCTACAAGAACAATTTCTAGTAAATCATGCAACTAACATTTTGATAATAACAATAAATGTAAGTAATTATAGATCATACCTTTGCCAAATATTCTTTTTAATAAAAGAAGTATTTAGATGTTTTTGTGATCTTCTTGGAATCTCCAGATTTATGTTGTAAGAATATTTAAACATTCTTTTTGCGAAATGTTTTGAAAAATTCTTTATGATCTTCTTGATGACTCCAAATCCAAGTATGGATAATGCTTAAAAAAATGTTAGAACATTCTATCATTGTCCAACAATAAGCAACATAATGATTTTTTCAAAATGTGATAAAAGTAATCCTTCTTTGTAGTTTTCAAACATACATGGATCGTATCAAGTTTTTAAAGTACAACATACTCTAAAAAACTTGGTAACGAAGCTCTGATGCCAATTGTGGAAAACTAGAAGGGGGGGTTGAATAGTTTTACCAATTTAAAAATTCCTTTTAAATATTTAGATCGACTTATGTCAATCTATTTGGTTGTTTATGTTGGACGTTGATAGATAAATATATAAACATGTAATGAAAGATAAAGAGTAAGAAGCACATCACCACGACGCAAGTTATTTATAGTGGTTCGGCTACAAGGACACCTTCCTTGCCCTACTCCACTCCTTGAGTCACCTACTCGAGAGTTCGTAAGCACTACACCAATCTCCTTATGGCGGAGAAGCCTTCACAACGTCGCTTAACCTTTTTCCGGTACAAAGCTAAATACCGAGTTCTTTCACACCAAGGCGAACCACACCTAACACAACGTCGTCTACCCTTTATACGGTGCTAGGCTAACCACCGAGTTCTTTCACACCTTAGGAGAACTAATCCTATCACAACGTCGCCTACCCTTTATTAGGTACTAGGCTAAGCACCTAGTTCCATTACTATGGAGGAACTACTACCCTTCACGACACAACACCTAATCTCAAGGAGAACTACTCCTTGTTACAACACCATCAAGGATATCACCATCCTTGTAAATAAACAAATACTTATATGCATAACGATGCACCTCATCGATTATACGGCCTAGGCATTCTTCCCAAATGCTACTTGATTTGATTCTTCGGCATCCTTCACTAATGCCTTTGACACAACGCTTGGCACCCTTCACTAATGCCTTCGTCTTGACACCTTTAGCATTCTTCACTAATGCTTTGACACGGATGATGAGCACCTTTCACTAATGCTTTCATCTTGACACTTTCGGCATTCTTCACTAATACCTTCAACCCAACATCTATGGAGAAAGGTAGAACTATCAACAAGAGAACCTTCGTTGTCTTGATAATGACGAAGCATGGCAACTCATGGACTTGAGGTTTCACGTCTTCAAGAAGTGGTGATCTTTCCTTTAAGAGGAACCTAGAAGATCACACAAAAACAAAAGACAAACTACATAGATCACTTGGATCTGAGGTTAGAGGATTAGAATACTAGGGGGAAGTATGTGTGTGAAGTGATGAATAGAAAGGAAGAAATGGCTCTCTATTTATAGAGAAAATTCTCTACTGTTTCCCCGGATCCCACGGATCCCTTCCACTTGGGATCCGGCTAGCACAAAGCCAGGGATCCGTGGAACGCTCCTCTTTACCCATGGGTATTTTTGGTTATGGGTCATGGGTCATGGGTTATGGGTTGATCCATGGTTTTCTTTCTAGATACAATGAACTTGGTTAAGTGGTATATATAAAACCATGGGTTATGGGTCAATACCATTTGCTAGTTTTTACCCATTTAGTATATACTTGTTTTTACCCATTTTAGTATACTTAGTTTAAGTATATGCTAACCCAATATGTAAACACTAGTTGTTTGTACATATGTATTTAAATCATAAAATCACTTATACTTGTGTTAGTGTTTTATGTGAAAACGTAAGTGTGTTAGGAAACTATTAACTCAAACTATTTACGTATTCTATTTGTTTTATTAAAATGATTTTACGTTTGTTATCGACAAAACATTAGAAGATCGTAAAATATAAATAAACGTTTTTACGGCTTATTTGTATTAACAGCCACCTCAACACCTTTTCCCTATAACTCAGCACAAAAAACTCTCATTTCGTTTTTGGTGTTATAAGACACCCATGGACCCCACTGTGTTATTTATTCAAATAAAACAACACATTAAAATTAAAATATTACATAATTTAAGTAAAATAACTTACCAAAATTTATATGTTTTAAGGACTATTTATGTAAGAAAAAAAATTAAAGGATTAACGACGCAAACCTAATAACAACTAACGATGCAAGAACTTAACTAACGATGATTAAAAGTGAAAAAAATAAGAAGATGCATCATCTTCTTCCCGTGACCTGCAAATAAATATTAAAAACACACGAACACAAACCACACCACATAAACACATCACACACAAACACAAACCAAAAACAGAAATTAAAACGAAAAAAATAGGGAAAAAAACACTAGATAATAACCAACTTTCACAAGTGTTCCACTAAAGTCACTCAAAGTCTTTTTTATTTTATTTTTTTAATTTTCTTTTTAATTGAAAAACCACCAAAGTTTCATATTTGTTCCATTATTGGGTAACTTTTATTTATTTTGCCAAGACGCCATGACACTTGTGATGACATGTTAACTTTTAGATGATGTGTACATTCATTTAGCTAACATGGAATGCTAGACTCACATTGTGCTATATAAAATCGTTTTTAAACTTATATACAGTTAGCTTATGTAGAAATAATACCCTGGGCTTACTAGTATGATCGAATTTGTGAAACTTGACAACATATATTTGATATTTCTGAATAGACTCTTATTTATAACAATCTTAAATAAATATGTGAAAATTCTTTATGAAATAGAAAATAAACACACTAAAGCTCTATTATTTGCAAGGTTGCGAAAATCGCGAATCGGTAGTCAGGCGGTCGATCCTCCTGTAATTTGTAATCGGTCTAAACGGGATTAATCGGTGATTAACGGATTGGCATTTCCGACAAGTTTTCGGTATTTTTGGCCAGTTTTATGTAATTTCGGCAAGATTTTTATAAAAAAAACATCTTGTAATAGATATAAACATCTATAAATTATTAAATCAATTTTACGATTAGTTTGGGTATTTTCGGCAAGATTTGAAGGTTTCCGGCAAGTATGACCACCGTTGACCGTGATTGACCGCCATTGACCGCGGTTGACCAATTTGTTTGACTGATTTACAAAAATCAGAAAGGTTGGTGGCCTTTGTAGTACCTATGTGGTGATTAATCGACCTTGTAGGCCTTGTTTTGCAACACTGATTATTTGTACAATGAACTTTATTTTTCTTTGTGGTTAAACCAATTCATTTTATTGATCCATGATAACTCATTCTCAACCCGCATTTAAAAATTGTTACTTGAAAAGCTTTAATTACTCCCAATTGAACATGAAAAGTTTATCATCCTTAGCAAAATAAAAGCCATCCGTCCTAACCAACCGATAACAATTGTTCACATCAAATCTTTCACCACACATATACATTATTCTCCTATTAAAAACATCAAATGTTTTAACCTTGAGAACTGTATTATCATACGCCATCCAACGAAAATTATTGAAGAACCGTGTCGAGCCAACAATATTCATGCGAAACGTCTATGTTAGCTAAATGAATGTACACATCATCTAAAAATTAACATGTCATCACAAGTGTCATGGTGACCTGGCAAAAAAAACTAAAAATTACACCATAATGAAATATGAAACTAGAGTGGTGTAAGATATTAGTTTTCACTTACACATCAAACCATAACACAAAGTTGGCGTATAAGTGGAATTCTAGAGAGAGAAAGTTAGAGGTTTATGGAACTTAGTGAGAGAAAGTGAAAGATATTATTATGAGCTCCAACTCTCTACCTTGGGAGGTAGAGAGTATTTATAGTCTTACATAAAACGCCACACAACGGGCTGTGGATCAGGCATACAGTGGGTAAAGACCCGTCCGTCCTCCACGGTGTTACTTAACTAAATACTACTTAACTTAAAATAACTACGACTACGAGCTTTCTAACGATTACATATACTTGAGGTGACCGACTCTTTAATACTTGGAATTTCTAATTCCTAACAATCTCCCCCTAAGGGAGGTCACCTCAAACATATACTAAAATTACATTGAATACAAACAGATATTTCATTAACAATTGTTCTTGCATTCTTGATGTAGTACTTTGCTCTGAAACTCGTAGTCATTGATTCTTCTCATTGCATGTTTGGTTACACCAGGTGGAGGTCTTTTACTGATCCACGTGATAATAATTTTGAGCCAGCTTTTGAGGTCATCAGCTATGAAAAATCTCTGAGACATCCATTGTGGTGTTGGAATTTTGTGATGTTGTGACATTCGGACCGACATGCTCACATTCTGGATCATGATATCTTCTCATCAGAGTAACGGAAGCTTTCGTTGATTCATGATATTGGCAGCAGCGTAGCAGAAGCATGGAGTGAAAATATCAGAGTCATTGATGCACTTATCATGATTTCTTTTGAGATGAATGTGTAGTGTGAGCATGCGGCTATGGATTGACCGCTTCATTCTGATCAGCTGCAACGTAGGATGTACCTACATAAAACAGTTAGCAATAAAGCACATGAAAGTGTCTTTGATCACTTTCGTTGAATTAAGGTACACGGCTCACGGTTCCCCGTTGATCAGTACAAGTACTGCCTGTGATCAGGTATAATTCCGAAGAATTTCCTTGACAGGGTTTCGCAGCTGCTCTAGCTGTTCTCAAACTGGAACATCTCAAAGAAGACAACACGGAGTGAGTGAACCATCGAATTTAAGTCCACTGATTGATGAAAAGAGATTTAAAAAACAATCGTGTATTGCTCAATAGAAATTGTTTTTGCAATACAACGAGGGTTTTTAATGAACATCAATTATCAATCATAAAACACCTTTTGATTTGAAATATCCGTACACGGTCGATTTGCTAAAGAAAAGAGTTTTTAAGCACAAGGACCGGTTTTTCAAAGGTATTCGTCAATCCATAACCTGAACCAGGATTGATTCAAGAGATTGAATCACCCCATTGTTTCTGTTCAGTTGTCACATGGTTGATCTATATAATAGATCTCACATGCCACCTACCAGGAGCTTGTTTGATGTTGGCTCCAGAAGGTTTTCCATCTTCACTGTGAATATGTTCACATATCACTCGGATGTTCTGGCAAAACCACAAGGATAATGCGTAGGACTCAAGATATAATCTCTCTTTCCACATTGTGTGAAACAGAGAGTCTTCATTGAAAGTGTCCTAATGAGATTTATTGATGATCTCGTGGCTCTAGACTCAATATGTGCATATTTGGATCCTGTGCCGGAGACTAGGGAGAGGGTCTCCTTCTTCAATATCAACAATCTCTAAGAGAAAGTCGATAGATAATGTTGGTTCCCCGTGAGAATGAAACGAGTCCTTTTAAGAGGAACTTGAGTGGTTTGGAAAGTTGAAGTGCAGTGCGTTACTGGGTCCATGACGTCTTGTCTTCAATACCGATGTTACCATCAGTAGCATATGAATTGAACCCGATTTCTGCCCTAAGGTTGAATAAATGGAGGGCTATTTGTTTTCACCCTTTTCTCATTCAATTCTTTTTAATTCTTCAACCCCTTCAGTGCTTACCGAGACTTCATTGCAAGAACCTTGTTGGGTTTGTTCCAGTACTTGCTCTGTCTCAGTCCGCACTCTTCCCATATCTCACTTTTCTCCTTTTATCATCATACCTAAGGACTTCTACACTAACTAGTGGATTGTCCCTGGGTAGATCCCTCCGGTTCTGGCGGATCATGGGAACCAATACCTAACCTTATCATCCTTATATCACCGTACATAAAGTAAAGTTGGTCGGTCTATTTGGTATTGTTCGTCTGCCATTGGAACCAATTGATAAACCATTTGAAAATCAATCCAGATACTTGTGATATATTATCAAAACATTTTGTACCTGAATTGTTGTTGATATTTTTAGAACGAGAACTCCCCCTCAACATGTGCATCAAGTGATTGAAATCGTTTTGCACACGGAGGCAAGAAAAAGTTAACTTCTTTGAATTCCATTTTCTAAAAGATATCAACCTCACTTCCCTGATCAAATCAAGTAGATAAAGCATTTTGGGAAAGGATGAGATTTTCATAATTTTTGCTCCCCCTCAATATGTGCCTCGAGATTTGAAAAGAGTTTTGCACATACTAGAGGGAACCTGCACATTGAGATAAGTGATCACGTTTCAAATCATAGGTTTAAGATAGATGCTCCCCCTCAACATGTGCATGGAAAATTTGAAATCGTTTGTCACATGTGGGAAGGAGAGCTTGTACATCCTTATAAAACCATTTACCGAATTATCAGTTTAAATTCAATTTAAATCACACATTCTCCCCCGATCACAATTATCAAATCATTTGAGATTTGTGATCTCTTATAGATTTAAATTGATTTTGAAAGCTTTTGAGGAGAATTGTGACTTGATTATGAAAGCTTTTTAACTGATAAGGATCTGATTTTAAAACTTTAAACTCCATTGATAAAACATGCATGTATATCTTTTGAAAACAATTGAATGCCAAATAACTTTTTAATTTAATTGAAATCATTCTCCCCCTCAATCAATGACATAGGTTGTTGATTGAGAGATTGATATTTTGACAAATAAGTCCAGATGATTATCAAAAATAGTTTTTCAAAGCAGTTAGTTTTCAGCAGATAAATGTTTATAAAATCAGAGCATGGAATTTTGAAAAACATGATAAAGAATGGCTATGTTCTTTCTATAAAAAGCGGGTTACTGCCTGAAATGACAATAAACCATTTTTTCTTTTTCTCTCAAAAAATATCTTTTTTTTTTTTTTTTTTTTAAATTCGAACAACATCTAAAGTCCCGTGTCATTCTTTGAATGACAGCACAAAGACCGTAGATATTGTCGAACCGAGAAAAACATAACAAATTGACAATATATATATATTTTTTTTTTTCGAAATTTTCAGATTTTGAAGGTTTTATATTTTTCTGTTTGATTTTTGAGGGTTTTATAATTTTGTATTTTGATTTTCGAATAGATATATACAAGAGATAGATGAAGATAGACCTTTACTCCTCGTCTTCCTCCTAAAGACGTTTGAGTGTTTCTGGTTGAAGGCTTTTCAAGCCAAGACGTGGGAGAATAAACTCAAAACGTTCTCTTGGAAGAGCTTTGGTGAAGATGTCTGCTAACTGATATTCAAACCTCACAAAATAGAGTTCCACCACACCTTTTTCCACTTGTTCCCTGATGAAATGATGTCGAATGTCGATATGCTTTGCTCTTGAGTGTTGAACGTTGTTGCATGAGAGAGCAATAGCACTTTTATTGTCACAGTACAGAGGGATTTTGTTGAATTCAAAGCCATAGTCAGATAATTGAGATCTCATCCATAAGATTTGAGCACAACAAGATGACATGGCTATGTATTCAGCCTCTGTAGAGGAAATAGAAGTACTCATTTGCTTCTTTGAAGACCAGCTCACAAGCTTATCACCCAAAAACTGAGCACCTCTAGATGTACTTCGACGAGTATCTTGACACCCTGCATGATGTGCATCTGCATAGGCTGTTAGTGACATACCGGTGTCCTTCGGGTACCATAGTCCCATATTGATGGTTCCTTGGAGATACCGAAAGACCCGTTTAACTGCTTCAAGGTGCTTTTTAGTAGACTTAGCCTGGTATCTAGCACACATGCAAACAGCGAACAAGATGTCTGGTCTACTAGCTGTGAGGTACATCAGGGATCCAATCATACTACGATATTTCATTTGGTCTACCATGATCCCTGAGTGGTCCTCATCTAGTTTGGTTCGATCAATCATGGGAGTGTCAACAGGGTCACTTGAATCAAATCCAAATTTCTTTAAGATCTCAGTTGCATATTTAGATTGATTTATGAAAATGCCTCCGGGACTTTGCGAAATTTGTAATCCCAAGAAAAATGACATTTGTCCCATCATAGACATTTGAAACTTTGAACTCATTTCATTTAAAAAACGATCACATTCCATTGGGTCTGTCGAGGCAAAAATAATATCATCAACATAAATTTGAACATGAATTAAATGTTTGCCTGACTTCCTGGTAAACAATGTTGGATCAACTGCTCCTTTGCTAAATCCGGTTGATAGAAGAAACTTTGACAGTGTATCATACCATGCCCTTGGAGCTTGCTTTAAACCGTAAAGGGCCTTCTTCAAACGATAAACGTGAGTAGGATGCTCTTGATTTATAAATCCTTCAGGTTGGCTGACGTAGACGACTTCTGTAAGGTCTCCGTTCAGAAATACCATCTTCACATCCATCTGATAGACTACCATGTTCTTACTAGCAGCATTAGCCAGAAAGATTCTGATTGCCTCGATTCGAGCAACTGGAGCAAAAGATTCTTCAAAGTCAATACCCTCCTCTTGACGGTATCCTTTAGCAACTAATCGAGCCTTGTTCTTCAACACATCACCATGCTCATCAAGTTTCACTTTGAAGATCCATTTAAGAGCAATAATCATAGCACAGTCTGGAGCAGGTACTAACTCCCATACATCAAGTCGATCAAACTCATGAATTTCATCTTGCATGGCATTGAACCAGATATCTTCATTCATGGCGGTTTTAACATCTTTTGGTTCGATCTTAGATAGTACGGAGTTGAAGAAGCACCATAAGGCATCGGTTGCAAGTTGTTTCCGTGTTGATACAGGACGAGAGGGATTTCCAATGATGTTGTCTAGTGGATGATCGTGAGTCCATTTTCTAAGGTGTTCATGTGGCAGTTGTTGAGGGACTGAGGTAGCAGAGTCGATGTCTCCTGAAGAAGATGGTTCTGATGATGATTCAGGAGCAAATATGTTTTCAAATGGAGCATCTTCAGGAGTAGCAAAGGGATTAACTTCATCATTGATGCCAGAAACAGTTCCATTATGTACATTTGAAGAATGATGATTTGTTGATGAGACTGAAGGATCAACATCAGGTGCATCTTGACTTAAAGATATTGAGACTGAGGGATTGACTTCATTCACAGGAATATGAGCAGCCTCTGTTGTAGGAATCGACACCTCATTAGTACTTGGGTCATAAAGTTCATCAAACATAGGATCAAACAATTTCTTTAAATCATCTTCAGATGGAGGTACATATGGAGTTTCTTGAGAAGAGTTTGGAACAAGGGATGAACCAATGGGACTGTTTTGAAGTGCGGGTCCTGAACTGGAGTGTCCAGGAGCCATTTGATCGGTCAGCTCATCAAACGTAACGTGAATTGTTTCCATGATATTTCGGGTTCTTTTGTTGTAGATTCGGTATCCCTTTTTGTTTGGAGCATACCCTACAAATACTCCAATGTCTGCTTTAGCTCTAAGTTTGCCTAAGTCTTGTCCCTCATTAGTTGGATAACACCATGCACCAAACACACGAAGGAAAGAGAGATTAGGTTTTCTGTTGTGGACAAGTTCATATGGAGTTTTTCCATGAACAGTGTGAAACAGGGAACGATTTTGTGTGTAGCATGCAGTGGCAATAGCTTCAGCCCAGAGAAACATTGGAACCTTTGAGTAAATCAGCATTGTTCTAGCGGCTTCTACAAGAGTTCGATTTCGTCTTTCAACTACACCGTTCTGTTGAGGAGTTCGTGGAACACTTCTTTGATGGCTGATTCCAACGCTTTCATAAAATTCACTGAGTTGTTTGTTGACAAACTCAGTTCCATTGTCTGTTCTGATTATTCTGACTGTTTTGTTAAGCCGAACCTGCAGCTGTTTGATGAGTTTGATGATGATATCAGGAGTTTCATCCTTTGTCCTTAAGAACTTGACCCAGGTGAATCTAGAGAAATCATCAACCACAACTAACACATATTTCTTCCCAAATATATTCTGCACCCTCATTGGTCCACATAAATCCATATGAATCATATGAAGAACTTCTGTGACAGAGTTAGTAGGTTCGGGTTTATGGGCATACTTCTTTCTTTTTCCCAATTGACATGCTGAACAAAGATGATCCTTTTCATACTTGAGTCTAGGTAAACCTACAACTAAGTCCTTTCTGGAGAGATCATTGATGGTACCGAAGTTCAAGTGATTGAGACGACGATGCCATAACCATGACTTTGTTTTAGAGGCCTTTGACAGCAAGCAAATTGGAGAAGACTTCATCATATCTTCGATAGAGATGGTGTATAGATTTGAACCACGTGAACCTCTTAAAAGTTCCTTACCATCAAGTTCTCTAACGAAGCAGGTATGTTTTCTTAAGGCTACTTCTAGATCAGAATCGCAGAATTGACCAACAGAGAACAAGTTGTGACCAAGACCTTCTACATAGTAAACCCTGGATATAACACTTTTGCCAACAACATAGTCTCCATAACCCATAATAGCACCGAAATGATCATTCCCGAATCTAACTGTCCCGAAAAATTTGCTCACGAAGTTCATGAGCCGTGACCGGTCGCCAGTCATATGCTTGGAACAGCATGAGTCCAGGTACCATAGAACGATTTGAACGATCTGCAGTTGAACACAGACAAGAATGGATAACTGGATAATTGGGATCCCCATGCAAGAATGGGTTCCATTTGGTTAGTAATAATGGTTGGAACACCCACATCAGAAAAAGAAGCATTCATATCAGAAATTAAGGCACTGGAATCATTGTGAATAGATGCAGTACTAGTGTTTGTATTAGCCCTGTTCACAGTGTGCTCACTTCTTAAGGGAATAGTTCTACCAGTAGGCATCCATTTTCTAGTGGGCATTGTCTGATTATTCTTATGACCAACAGGTATCTAATAATATCCTATCTTACTGAATGTTCTTCCTGTGGGTTTCCACTGTTTTCTAACTTTCTTTCGTTTTTGCCTTTTAGCCTTTTTAGCATGAATTTTAGCATTAACAACATTAACTGGACAATTAACATTATTAGGCAAAACATTAACACCACATTCATGATTAGAAACAGAATTCAAGCAGACATCAATACAAGGTTTGAAAATAGTATCAGAATTCGAATTAATTACAGTACGCCTATGGCTAATACTAGAATCAACACGATTCGTTTTGTTCGATTCAAGCTTAAAGTTCCTAGATTGTTCTTCTACTCTTTTCTAGTGCACATTCTTAGCTTGCGAGGTCCTATCATTCCTTGTATTGTCTTGAGACTTTGACCGGCTCCCTTTAATGTCACTGATTACTCCTGTAGAGGGAATGGGAACATTAGTTGGTTTTACTATTCTTTGCATCACCTGTTTAGATGTGCTGGGATCTGAACTACATGCAGGTACACTGAGGTTCACTTTCTTAAAACTAGAAGTGGTGGGATTTGTACTCCTAGAAGGCACACTTGAGTTCTCTTTCATAGCCTTGACAGATCTGGAATCTGAACTACTTAAAGGCACACTAAGGTTCACATTCAAGACATTGGGCATCGAATGAATATCATACTTGGCATTAGGCATCGAGCATGGAATCAAAGGATTAACTCTCTCACCTAAGGACTTTGGGCATATTGTGATCAAGCATTCTAGGATTTCTTGAGATCGTTTGGCATATAAGCATGCATGTCCAATTGCATTATCATGAGGTTTCTCTAACTTATCCTCTTCAACAATCTCACGCAGACATTCTAGGCAATCCTTAAGGGATGAGAAGTATGTTTGAACAGCAAGTTTGTTGTTCCTGAGATGAGGAGGGACATATTTCACAGACAAAGCATATTTATTACAAGAGTGAACCTTTGATACACCATTCTCCCCATTGGTCATTGGCATTTTCCCTTTTACCTGACTCTTCAGATTCTCAATTTCCTTTTGCAATGAAGCTATTTGTTCGTTATTTTTGTTACGAGTGACCTTTATTGATTCAAATAACTCATTGAAATGACGTTTAACCTTTTCATTTTCTTCTAGAAAACTTTCGTTTTCCTTTTGTAATGCATTTACTAGGTTTTGAAGATGAAACGTTTGAGAATTCTGAGAATCTAAAGGAGGAGGCATTTGGGAGCCTGTCATATTGTTCGTTTGACCCTTTAATTGAGAGATTTGGGCTTTCAACTTTCTGATTGTGTTGCAATGAGCTTGAATCTGTTCATCACGTTTGTTAATTTGAAAAACTGCATCAAACTCTGGAGCATCTGAGGATGTCTTGATATTTGAAGTTTTGACATTTTCTTTAAGATGTTGATATTTTAGTTGTAAATTAAAATGCTCAACTTCTAGTTTAGAAAAATGTTTAACCAAATTGTCGTGATCATCCAGTTCAATTTTCTCGTTTAATTCAAAATTAGTTTTTTCAAGCTCAATGACACGATCATGGGAGACTTTCAGGGCAACCGATAATTCATGAAATTTGGAAGCATTAATGGAACAATTTGTAGCAGTGAAAAACACATCTTGAGCAATACATTCATAAATCAGGTTCTCATTTAGTGTATGCAAGTTCTTCCTCTCAATCTCATTATATTTTAGTGCTCGCTCATAGTCACTAACTTCAACTATCATTGCATCAAATTCCTTTTCCATTCCCTTAATATCAGTTTCTATCCCCTTTTTAAGACTCTCAAAGTGATCTTTTAGAAGTTTAAAGAAAGGCATGACCTCAGTTAAATAACATTCTTTCATTTGCTCAAAACCCCTTTCTCCTTCAGTTATACCAGTGGGTGTGATCCTTTTCTTGCAAGTTTTCTCAAAATCAACAAATAGTTGAAATATAACATATTGGCTAATTAAGGTCTTGCTTTTAGTGGCAATTATTCTAGGAACAAGATGCATTGGTGTATTAGGAGGATACACAGTCGCTCTAGGCATTTTCTAAAGGGGAGGGTTTGTTTCAACAATATTTTCAGCTTTCTGCTTATCTAAATCCATTTTCCAGAAAACTTGTTCGGGAGTCAACAATGTCTGAGGCTTAAACATGTTCAAGGAAATCCAGTTTTCCTTCTTGTAATCATGGGGTGTGATCTTTATTTTCTTCTCTTTACATTTAGGATCATCTAATTTCTTGTTCATCTTTTCCCTAGTGACTTCATCTGATTTCTTATCTTCCTCAGTGCACTCAACGCAACTAGGTTTCTGTCTAGGTTTAAGGATTTCATTGCCATCATAAAGAACCTTATGAGCATTTCTAGCCCTTTTAATGACCTCTGGATTTGGTTCCTCAACAAGGGGAATGCTATGCTTATCGCTTAAGACTCTATGCTTAGTGATCATGTGAGCAGTCTGAATGGTGTTCCCTTGTATGTACAACTTGTTTTCAAGTTTGTTTTTCAAAGTTTTCAGATTAGAAAAATCTTTCAAGAGTTTTGATTCCTTTGCATTAAATTTTTGCTTAAGCATTTTCACATTTTCTTGAAGTTCTTGTTTTTGCTTAGCAGTTTTAGAAAGCTTTTCTTGCAAGGAATTTAACTCTTGTTTTAATACTTCTTCTCGAAAATTACTTTTTCTAATGATTGTACGCACTTGGTCATCCATTTCCTGCTCACGAGAGGTCAACTCAAATTTTGCACGTTGTTCATAGATAGCAACACGTTCTTTATAGGCATTTAGTTCAGAAATTACAGAATCATCAGGGGCACATGCAGTGTATTCATCAAGAACATAGTCATTGTTGACTGCAGAAGATGCATCACTTCGTACAACTTCACTTTCACTTTGTTTCACATATTGATCATATGGGACAGCATTGATATTACCCATATTTTCAATATTTGATTCAAAAGTTTCAGTTAGTTGTACTTTGTCATGCATCTTTTGCACATCAGCATCATCATATAGTTTTAATACCTCTGAGATGAGTTTGTCTTTGGATGAGCCAGCTTGTGGTGAAGAAGAGACCTTGGGAGAAACCATTGGAGAAATGCTAGCCATAAAAATTGTGTGTGCAGTAGGTCCATCATCCACATCAGAGTCGTATGCATCACAATCAGCGACTTGAAAGGCATTCTGATGATTGTGACCTATCTCCTGAATAGGCTGCTCATCCACATCTGCATCATAGGTCTTGGCATTGCCCTCAGCTAGAAACAACAATTCCTCTTCATCCAAAGCAGCACCATTATCCTGAGCTTGTACAAGCAGCATCTTGTCTCTGAAGTAATCAGCATTCTGTGGACGCTTTGGAGATGTGCAGTTCCTTGCAATGTGTCCCTCACCACCACAGTTATAACATTTGATCGGCTTAGCTTGACCTTGATTTCCATTCCTTCCTCGATTCTGATTACCAACATAACCTCTACCAGCTCCACCTCTTCCCTGATCATACTGTCTTTCCTGAACTGGTTGCACCACGATCCTCCCATCTTTAACAGTAGCTTGATTGTGTGGGTTAGATGTTGTTCTGAGGTTGTTGTTGGTTTGTGGGAGAGAATTAGGGATGAGCATTTCGAACCCCGGAACCGTACCGGTACCGTACCGAAACGGTACCGATTCTTGAAATACGGTACGGTACCGGGACTACGAAATAAGGTGAAAAAAAATCGGTACCACTAATTCGGTACGGGACCGGTACCAAATCGGGAAATTCCCGAAAAAAAGCGGGGAAAACCCGATTTCCCGGTACCGGTACCGGTACCGATACCGGTACCGGTATCCGAATCCCGTTCGGTACGGTACCGGTACCACTAGTTTATGCTCGGGAAAAAATCGGTACCACTAATTCGGTACGGGATCGATACGGGACCGGTACCGTGCTCATCCCTAGAGAGAATTCATGTTTTGACTAATCAGAAGAGCTAGTTGATTAATGATGTTACCCACATGTGCATCAGCATCAGCTTGTTTGAACATAGGATCAGGAATGAGTTTGTGATTACCATTACCCATGGGTATGACTTGTGAGGCTTTGGTTGTGATTCCGATGTTTGAGTAGAAGGCAGTTGAGTCATTAGACGAGCTTGTCTCTCCCTGGTTGTTTTTGAACTGATTATGAATCATTTTTTCAAACATAGCATGTCTCTCATTCTGAAGGAGGAAGGAATAGAGTTGCTCATAGTTTGTATTCTTCAATCCTTTAGTGAGCTTCACAGAGGTGACAAACTTGTGCCATTCGGGATTCATGTTGTTCACAAATTTTGAGTTCAGCTGAATGTTAGGCATAGTCATTCTGATGTTCCCCATATCATTCACCAACTTATGAAATCTCACATAGTACTCATAGACACTCTCATCTGGTTTCATCTTGAAGTGTTCAAATTCGTCATAGAGTTGTGATTCTCTGTCTTCCATAGTTAATTCAGAACCTGAGAGAAGCATCTTGACATTATCCCATACTGCCTTTGCTTCGATGTTGTGATTGATCAGCTTGTAGATGTCTTTAGGAAGACCTTGAAGAACAATGTTAGAAGCCCTGATATCAGCATCGAATCTCTTTTTCTCCTTATCATCAAGCTCATCATACATCTTTGGTCTATCCATTCCGTAAATCAGAGTTCCATCTTCAGCAGTATCAAGTACATCTCTAGTCGTCTCAACTAGATACGGTCCTTCATCAATGGATTTGAGAATATTGACACCATTTTCCTTTCCAAGACAGTACAATCTGATTCGTTGAGCCCAAGAATCGTAGTCAGTTCTGTCAAGCATGGGTGGACGAGTATCTGAACCAGCTGCTTGAACATCCTCGGCAACAGTGGAGATGATAGTAGGAACGTTGGTAGACATGTTAACAGATTATACGGGATTTTATAACTCTATGATTAAACCGGGAAATAGATTCTTTCACGGGATTTTACTAAATCAAGAGAAAACCGTAAAAAAATCACCCAAGTCGCTAGAAGATAATGCACCAAGTCGCTAACACCTAATTCGCTATACCACCAAGTCGCTAAAGTCCCAAGTCGCTAAACAAAGGCAAGTCGCTAAATAGTAACTCGCTAAGCCTCAAGTCGCTAGCAAAATTTTGGCAGCAATTCGCTAAGATTCAAGTCGCTAAAGAATCAAGTCGCTAAATAGCAACTCGCTACTCACCAAGTCGCTAACACCAAGTCGCTACCCGTAGTGGAGAGTCCACTACTTGTACTGTAAGTCGCTAAGCCTAAGTCGCTAGCTCCAAAAACTTCAACTCGCTACAAAAATGTAAAGCAAGTCGCTACAAGGAAAAATAATCCGTAGGTCAAGTCGCTAGCAAGAAAACTTCACAAACATCACTTTTCAATCCAAAAACAACCCAACCAAGATGATTCAAGCTTACCAAATGAAAACCTAAACACTTGTGATGATTCTAAACGTAAAAAGTACTACCAAAATCCAAGCTTTAACACAAGAAATCAACCAAATGATGCACAAACCACTAAACTTTTTCAAACTCAAAAACCACCTAAAAACCACAAGAAATCCAAAGATGTGCAAGATATGATCTAACCATGGCTCTTGATACCAATTGTAAGATATTAGTTTTCACTTACACATCAAACCATAACACAAAGTTGGCGTATAAGTGGAATTCTAGAGAGAGAAAGTTAGAGGTTTAGGGAACTTAGTGAGAGAAAGTGAAAGATATTATTATGAGCTCCAACTCTCTACCTTGGGAGGTAGAGAGTATTTATAGTCTTACATAAAACGCCACACAACGGGCTGTGGATCAGGCATACAGTGGGTAAAGACCCGTCCGTCCTCCACGGTGTTACTTAACTAAATACTACTTAACTTAAAATAACTACGACTACGAGCTTTCTAACGATTACATATACTTGAGGTGACCGACTCTTTAATACTTGGAATTTCTAATTCCTAACAAGTGGTTTGTCAATCACAAAATTTTTTGAACAACTTTAATGGAACACATGAAAATTACTTATTATTTAATTATTTTTTTCTCAAAAAATTACTTATCACGTAGGCCGGTGATTTCGACAGGACAATTCTGATGTCGGGCTCGCATTATAAGGTGGCGATAGCGGTTGGCTCGAAGGCGACCAGCCACCCGTACCGTATGCTCTAAGTGTTGTCATTAAGAAAACCATTTTCATAAAATTATTACGAATGAACGTTTGAAAAAATGAACATTTGGAAAAGGAATAGGAATATTTGGTAGTTTATGTAGTATAACAAAATCGAATTTGGACTCTGCGTTAATGTGCTGTTACCTACCTCCCACAAAACAGGCTTTCCTAATTTTATTAAATACAGATATCCAAATATTGCCCAAATCTTTTGTTGGTAACGAATTTCCCGCCGTTATGCGCAAAATGCGATAAGAAAAAATAATTGTAGGTGTCAACATCATTATACAATATGTTTAAAGTGTTTTATTAGTGATGGTATTAGAAAATAATTTGAATCAACGATTGGAGAATAATTGGACATCTGTTAGTACGATTTCACTTTTTAATATGAATGTCTTAATCGGTCAACTAGTGCAAACCAATTAGTGGAAATGTTCTATATAATACAACATTTGCTGGTTCACGGACCCCGTTTAGATGATAACATTTGGATGCCTATTTTAAGCTATGCTTAAAATTGTCTTAGCGATCCGCTTAAGAAAATATTTGCTCATGCGGGCAAAGATGAGATCATATTTGCGATATTTCCTCATCCATGAAAAGCTTATGCGCTAATGCTACAACTGCGCGAAATGTTCTCAATTAAACTAAAAATTAGCTGTTGTTATGCTTCGTTCGCGTTAGTTAATTAATCATGTACTAAGACATAAAAGTAGTAATATAGCACTCATACAAAAGATAAGAGATACAATTGTAAATTTGACAAAGTTTATACCAGTAGTATTTTATAAACATTATGGTAAATCTTTACAAACAAGCTGCTACTATGCATACTTAACACAATCGCGATTGTACCCAGGTGGTATAAGGGCACCAAGCTGAGCTTCAATTTATACGTACACAAAAAGCTACAAGCTGGCCCCTGCAAAACTATCTAACTCCAAAAACAGCCCTACAGATTTATAATTTAAGTAAATTCCCCACAAAAAAAGAAATTTTCCGGGGATGTATCTCCAACCATCCCTCTGGCAAAATTTCTTTTGCTATGTACTGTTTTTAAGCTTGCGTCGCTAAATCTTTCGCGCTTATAAACGTTCCATGGAAACCATATGGAACCCGTGATGGTAGCTTAACGACGGCCTCTAATTCTAGTGTCATTGCATTAACAATTTGAAGCTCCGATTTCCATGTCTTCTCGTCGTGGACAAATGCAAGAATGAGACCATCATCTTCGGCTTCAGAATTTGGGTCTCTAGGAAGAAACAAAGGCTCGCCCCCGTATTTCTCGTCTCCATAAATGAACTTTTTAGTTTCGCCTGTTTGCAAGTCAACTTTCGCGAAACCAGACACTTTAGGCCATGGCTCGGCAATTGCTAGGTAAGCGAATTTTGTTTTTCGTCCCAAAAGGTTTTTATTAACCATTCCAGCTTCCAAATTAACGTCGTTTTCGGGTGCAATTATTGGTCGACGAGTCGATTTCCCGGTTTTCAAATTTAACCGAATCTCCGACAAAACACTTTTTAGTTCCTCGTTACTTTCATTAAAAATCGAGTCAGCGGGAGTCATACACGACCCAATCACGACAACTTCATCATTTTCGGGCTCTTCCCACGCATTCCACAAATGAAAGCAAAAACAATCCGGGACTTCGACCCATTTAATCCCCGAACCATCTTCGGCATATTTATCAAGAACACCAAACCGCGACACTTTTTCTTTATCATACACGACAGGGGACCCACCAGTAATCATTTCCGATAACTTGAAAACGACCTGGTGATCAGGGACCACCACGTAGTTTTCAGTTATCGCAAAATCATGAACCATAGTAGGTTTCCCCAAGTCAATTGCCACATCTTTCGACTTCACACCATCAGGTGAAAATCGAAAGTACTTCAAGTAAGGCTTTTTTACAACATCGTAACTAAGCGCAAAAAGTTCACCCGATACCGGGTCAACTTTAGGATGCGCTATCATTGTAGACTTTAGCTGCTCATCAAAATTATACCTTCCAACTGTTTTCAAGTCCCCATTTGATGTAACCTTAACTTCATAAGGCAAATCATCTTCAGACATAGCTAAAAGTCGATTATTAAAATACACCAAACCCGCGTTTGCAACACCAATGCCGTGACTATGATCGACCAAACCACATAATCCGCGAGCATAAAACAGCAACAACTTAGCAATACCCGAATGACCATGAAGCTCCCCAATAGCCTTAGGAAAAACCGGTTTTCCAATAGCACGTTCTTGAACAAGTCTTTGTGTCTCAGTAAATCGACAAGCGTAGCTCGCTTCACCTTGATCGAATTTTACTGCGTAAATCATGCCATCACCATCAAATAAATGGTGACCAGAAATGGGCTCAAACAATGGGTTGGCTCCATTTCTTAGGTAAACACCATCTATGTGTCTAGGGATCGTCCCCTGGACAGGTAGATGGTGTCGCACGGGTTGTTCAGGTACTGGAGCAAAGTTTCCTGATATTTGGATATCAGGATTTGCTGTCTTTGGCAAGGGGTGCTTTTGTTCTTGTTTTATTAAACTTGTTTCAACAGCATCCAATGCCAAAGCGGATATTTTTTGGAATATGTTCCATGAGTCCGGAAAATTTGATTTTGGCAACTCAAACGGGGACTCCTTAGGAAAACTTGTGATCGAATGCGATTGAAGCGCGCATTTGATCTGTTTCGATTTCTTACTAGAAGAAATTCTTATAGAAGAAGATGGTTTTGGTATACAAGTGAGTGTGGTTTTTGGGTTCGCCCAAAGCGTACTACTAGAAATTGTAGCATGAGACATTGATGCAATATTTTGGAAGCTATATTTAAAAGCTTCCTTTAAAGTGTAAGAAAATTTGAATGTGAGTGGGAATTGTTTTGTGTGTGTTTTATGAGGGTGAAATTGTGGGGTATAAATAGTGGGGGAGGGTGGTGGGTGAGGCCCACAATAAACATGATAGAGGTCACCACGTGTTGGATGCAAAACATGGACAAGCCAAATTATATTGCTCCCTGTCGATACAAATTTTACTATAGAAAATAGTTTCATACGTCAATGATAAGAAAACACATCGGGTTTCTATTCTGAGGTGTTAACTTTTATAAATATTTTCTGTTTCTCCATTATTAAGCAATTTTAAGTTAAAATAAATAAATAAATAAATAAATAAAAAATAATAAATAAAATAAAATAAAAAGTAAGGGCTTTTACATATATATCTTTGAAAATTTCAAAAATTACATATATATCATTTTGATGCATTAAAAGCATTGTATTTTATGCATCAAAAACTGATACAAAGGATATACATGTAATTATTCATCCAGGGAAAAATATATATGAAATTATACCTAAAAAGGGAGTTATTAAGCAATTTTGGATATCATTTATAGGAATTCTAACTTGTGTCATAGCACAATCTCGTAATCATTCAACAAATCGAAATTACTATATTTATATGTTAGTTAATATTAATAGTTTCTTAAATTTGTAATATTTACCATACTTATCACTATTTTGTATAAAGAGAAAATTGTTAAAAAAATTAAATGCGTTCATTTAATGCTCTAAACTTGTTTCATCATGGTACGGAATTTCTTTTCTAACGGTAAACTTCTTAAAGAACTTAATCATACTATTTCTTAAAAAGCTTAATCATACTATTATCGCACTTATACCAATGGTTAGTACCCATTCTAGAGTTACTGGTTATTGGCCTATTTCTTGTTGTAACGTCCTTTATAAATGCGTTAGTAAGATCATTATTAATCGCATTAAAGAAGGCCTTAGTGATGTTGTGAGTATAAACCAATATGCTTTTGTTCGTAGAATTTCCGATAATATTCTATTAACCCAAGAGCTTATGTGTAATTATCATAGGAGTAGTGGACTGCCTAGATGTGCTTTCAAAGTTAATATTCAGAAAGCTTATGATACTGTGGATTGGAGGTTTTTGGTGACCATATTAGTGGGGTTCAATTTTCACCCTAAAATGGTCCTTTGGATTATGGCTTGTGTTACGAGTACTTCTTCTTCAGTTTGTATTAATGGGGACATAATGGTTGGTTTAGAGGTAAGCGTGCTTGAGACAAGGTGACCCTATGTCCCTGTATCTATTTACCTTGGTTATGGAAATCCTAACTCTTATTTTGCAGCGGAGAGCTTCTAATACGAAAGGATTCACATATCATCATCATCATTGTGATAAGCAAAAGTGCAGATTATATATTCTATTTGCCCGTGGTGATGTTACCTCTACGAATGTGATTATGTGTGCTTTGGATGAGTTCAAGAACGTTTCAGGGCTGGTTCCTTGTATTCCAAAAAGCACTGCTTATTTTTGTAATGTTCGTCAGGAAGTGAAATTGGAGATCTTGAGTTCTATGCCTTTGGAGAAGGTAATCTTCCCGTCAGTATCTTGGAGTTCCTTTAATATCCTCTCGTTTATTATACAGAGACCATAAGGTTCTTGGAAAAGCTTCAAAACCGGATAAATGATTAGAGGAACAAGTTTTTGTCTTTTGCGCGAAGGCTACAACTTGTGGTCTCGGTTCTCTCTTCTATGCACGTCTATTGGGCTTCTGTGTTTATTCTCCCAGCTCACATTGTTCACGACCTTGAACAACTTATGAGGGTTTTTTTATGGTGCCAAGGTGATATGAAGAAAGGTAAGACGAAATTGGCATGTGAAAATGTCTGTCAACCGAAATCTGAAGGTGGTTTAGGGCTTCGACGTCTTGATGATTTTAATGTAGCCCTTATGGCTACTCATATTTGGAGTATCTTGACCCACAAAGAGACTATGGCTCAAATGGATTCATGCATAAAAACTTGATGGCCGTAGTTTTTGGGATGTTTTGTGTACAACTGATATGAGTTGGGGATGGCCTAAGTTACTTTAGATTCGACCTACCATTCGTCTATTCATATGGCACATGATCCACAATGGTAAGTCTACTTCTATGTGGTTCGATACATGGAATGATATGTGCCCTCTTAAACATGTTTTGACTATTAAGATTATAAGCCGTTCTAGATTTTCTCTTAATGATTCGGTGTATGATCTTATCGACAACGGCACTTAGAGATGGCCATTGGGCTAGTTCACTAGATTTCCAGATATCTCAAGTACATGTTATGTTATTACATGATGATTGTGATGATGAGCTGTTTTGGCGTGATTTTCAAGGGAACTTAAGACCTTTTTCGGTGTCTCTTTCTTGGGATTCTATTTGGTTGATGGATCATGAAGTTATTTGGTTTCATATTGCGTGGTTTCTCACTGTATTTTGAGACACGCGTTCTATTTCTGGCCTGTAATGAATCAAAATTTGAAGACACAAGATCTACTGAAGCAATGGGATGTTGGTCCGGATACCAACTTAAACATGCTTTGGTGTCCGTTTTGCGATGTTGTTCGAGACTCACATAACCATTCATTCTTTAAATGTCCATTTTCTAAGCAGGTTTGGGTTAAAGTTCCGGGTCTTTCTAGTATGCATGTTATATCACCAACAATGGTTGCATTGGTTTCGCATCTCATCCCAATCTCAAAAGGAAGATCCTTGGTTAGTGTTATTTCAAGGTTGATTGTTGCTGCTATGACTTATTATATTTGGTAAGAACGCAATGAGAGATTGTTTAAGAAGAAGTCAAGGTCTGCTACTCAACTGGGCTAGGCTATTGCTTTTATTGTTCGGCTAAAGTTGGTTTCTTTTCATTTTCGAAAAGTCTCGACTCGTGCTCGGCTATTGATTGATACATGGAAGATCTCTAGCTTACATTCGATTGAAGATCCTGGTCCGACAGGACCAATGATGTGTTAGTTGATGATTCCCCTTATTAGCTGTCTGATGGAGTATTATGGGTATGGTCTGCCAGCGTTTTTAGCTATTCTTGTTTTAGGAGTTTCATTTGAGAGTTCTACTCTTAAGGTTTTTTTCACTGAGTTTTACTTAGGAAGGTTTTAAGGAGGCAGTGTCATTTGATACATTTATACTCCCTATATGTTGCTGCTCAGTTGGATCGGTGGTGTGGTTTTTTTCTGGATGGTTGCCGTGAATATTGGTTATCTTTAGCTCTGTTGATTTTGTTATTAGTATATAGCTAGAGTTGTAATGTTTATGGCATGTCATAAACATAGGTTTTATCAAGCTCTTGCTTGAAGTTAATATGATACTTCAGCCATATTAATCATTTTCGGTGTTAATATATTTTATCATGGTAACCTTTTACACAAAAAAAAAATAAAATAAAAAATAAAAAAAATAAAATAAATAATGCTCTTTTATTTACTATAACTATATTTAACTAAACTCTTTATTTCTTGCAACTTTATAGACAAACCAAAGAGACTTTACTATAACAAAATAGTTACGCTCTTTCCATGATATTTATTTGATAATAAGTAGGGATGAAAACTCAAAAGGTAAGATATCGTTTGCCTCATTTTTGGGACAAATATAATATTCTGATATTCTCTACCGTCTTAAGTGAACATTATCAAAAGACGCTAGATGAATGTTGAGTATATTTTATAAGTATGCTAACAAGTAATTTAAATCACTAGTTTTTCCTAGTTAAGTTAGCATTCAATCGTTGTTCTATCAAACTACATGTATAGATAGATACACTTAAATTTAACTTTTAGAAAAAATATACATCTTGAGATTGAAAAGATACATGAGCCACTTCGTAGATGAAATTTAACACTTCGCAACTGTGATCGGTGTGTTTTCAATTTTGCAATCAACAAAGCTAGTTATTATTTTTGATAAAATCATTAAAACAAAGGTATGATTTTCCCCCTCAAATGATTTTGTGAACTTTTCACATGACAAAAACGGAGTGGAATGTTGGTGCTTGGATGACACAATCGGGCCTCGGGGGTCTTTCAATCATACTCTAAGCAGTCACGCTAATTCACATTTAACTTCGGCATTACATTAGTTTTTCTCTCTTCTCTCACTTTATCTCATTTTTCACTCTCAATAAATCACATCATTTCACCTTTTAACCCATTATTTAATTTATTAAAAACTAAAACTTGTAGTCAATAAATTAATAAAAACGTTACATATATAATTAAAACGTAAATGTATGAAATTAAAAACAACATTACATAGATAATTAAAAACGTAAACTAAAATGGTAAGTTCCACATCGCCTTGATCACCAGCCTTTGCAACTAGGCCCGTTCGCGTTGTTTTGGAGTCAAGTGATCAGTAGGCTTAAAATAGAACATTTCGTCTTTTTTATGTTGTTCCATTTCTCGGATTCTCAACTCTTGTTGCTTCAGTTTTAGCTCCTTTCTTTTGATGTCTAAAAACGCTTCAAGGGTCGTTGGCACTTGTATATTCGTTGACCATCAACCTAGCCAACGCTTCATGCATTGAAAAATCCTAAATTGACCGATGAAGCCGCCCCTTTCTTCTTCAACGCTTTTTCTATGTCCCTGCCCATTGGACGTCGAACTTCATGCACTCCCTCGTCCTTGTCGTCTCCAGCCTGCATATTCAAATTAAAACCACCATGCACAAACTGCGACGTTTTGAATGAACTAGAGCCCGAAAACTTCTATCTCTTCCTCTTTTCATGTTTGATTTCTTCAAAGTTCGAAACTTCTACATCCCATTTCCTACAATCTTTCAATTCAGCCCAACAATGCAGAAGTGTAAACGGGGTTCCATATTGAGCTGCATATTCCACAAGTGCTTGTTGGGTGTAATCACCGTCTCCAACTCCACTCACCGTTTTCCGAAAGACGTTACCGTACACACCAAAAACTTGAGCAACTTTTCGACGCGCCATATTCCATTTCTCGTTTATCATATCATAGGTCCGACGTTGGTATCTATATGCATGCGTGCTAAAATCGCATTCCAAGATCCAAAATCCTTTTTTGAATTACCAACGATGCTATCTTCGGATATACGAACCCAAGCTTTGCATAATGTAATTTATTCTTCAGGTGTCCACGCAGTAGACCGTTGTTCCTCGTCATTTCTAACCGCCTTCTTTTGGCATCTTCTTGTCGGCTTCCTCGTTAAAAGTGGGGGGCTTATTCAACGGCAAAGTCTTCACGAATGGGGGCCATGGTCTTCGAAAATTGAGGTGAGTACATTTCGTCAAGATAAAATTAAGGAATGGGAGACATAGGTTGGTTTATATTTGGTTGTGACGATGAACCACCTATATAGGTTTCTCAGCCGCAGTTGGTTGTGTCGAATGGGAACATGTTTTATTGTGAGAATTGGGTAAAGCATTTTGTTGTGAGAACTGGCTAAAAGCGTTTTCTTGTGGGTATTGGTTTTGGTATGGTTGGTTATAAAAGAATGATTGTGGTCATAAGTTGATTTTTTTTGTTTAATGGTTGAGCATTATGGAGAGTGCATGTTCCTTCGGGTGTTGGGGGAGTGTTTCGGTTAGTGTTTCATTGTTGATGTTTTGTGCTTTTCGGTGAGTGTTTTGTTGAGACATTTTGGTAGTAAATTGGGAAGTAAAATGCTATTGAGAGTATGAAAGTATATAAAATAAGAAGTTGTGTTTAAAAATGTTAAAGTTAAGGGGTATTTATAAGTAAAAATAAGGTAATGGATTTTATTTATTTATTTATTCAATGTGCAGTGGATACAAAATTTTAGGGGCCCACATTGCACGATTCCATATAAGGTGACTCCCTCACAGTTCGTTGTCTTGTTTTCTCACCACAAGCACCACCTCCTTCGCTGCCAGCAACCATCACGCATAAGGTGTGTGCCTCACGATGGCTTACCAGCTTGCTAGGAGTAGTCTTAGAGAGAAGTACCATACTAGTAGGACTATTGCAATAGAAAAGTCTTATCACAATCACACGATGTGTTTGAGTGCTTTTCTTTAGAAAAAATAAAAGTATAAGGTTAGCGGTAAAAAGTGATAACCATAACCAATATCGTCATCGTCAATAATTTAGTGTCACGTCCACTTTTCTTTCCACAATCAACATCATCACCAACATAGAATAATAAGACAACGAACATCACCACCAATATTGTTTAAAATTTCACATTAATAATTAAAATAAAAATAATATTATAACAATTCAAATATAATGAAACTACAAATTAGTGTGCATTTGTTCGACGCAAAATGTGCTTCACTAAATCGGCTTTAAGGCTTAGATGAGTTTCCTCTTTGACTAAATCACTAACAAATTGTAATGTTTCTTCATGTTTTCGTATGAGATCATCATCAAGATGTTCCTCCTCCGGATAAAAGTCGAAAAAGATTGTCTCACCTTTGTCTTATAATCATATTATGTAACATGATGTATGTGTAAATCATATTCGTTATTTTCTTAAAAGTCATCGGCCACGCGGTATTTTTTTTTATTATAACCCACTTTTTTAGCGCGTTAAACGCTCGTTTCATATCTTTTCTTGATACTTCATGCGATTGCTTATACCTTATTCGCTTCTATCATTCACACCTGGCTGTGAAATTGACTTAACAAGAACAAGCAATTCCACATATATAATCCGTCGGCAAGATGAGGCACATCGTTAGCCATAAATGGAACCTCTGGTGTCTTCCCGTCTTTGAGATCGTTGAAAATAGTAGACTGACGTATAAATTTGACGTCACTATTCGCCTCGGAAACACCAAAGAACGCATGCCAAGTCCGTAAGTCTTGTGAGGCAATCTCTTCTAATAAAATGAATGGATGTGGCCCATGATCACCCCTACAATATTGAGCACGATATGCATTTTGAAAATTAGCTTATGAGCAACTCGTAAAATCAAGGTTGCCTAACATCCCAAACTCATGTTTCTCCTCGTGATAAGCGTACAGTTTTTCGGCATCACTTTAAGTAGGTCATCGCAAAAAATCCTGTTCACATAAGTCCATAATAGCCTTACAAAATTTTGGAGAGCATCACAAAAAGTTTTCACACCCATTTTCAAATATTCGTCTAGAGCATCATAACGATGTCGTATGCCAATTGATGAATTGAAGATGTACACTTCATAAATGGGGAAATGCCAACTCTTCCCGAATAATCACTATTTTGTTGAAAATCCAACTATTATTAGTTCCCGGACAATGCGTGTATATAGTGATCGACTCATTCAGAACTACGTACAAATATTCTTCATCATAAATTGGGTTTTTAGAGAAGTAAGCGGCCACTAGACGATCATGAGCACCATAATGATCACTACGCATCATGTTTCGTGGTATCGAGGTTTTTGGGATTCTAGAAGTGAAAGTTTGATAATTCATATAGTATGTCGCCGCATCTTTTAAAAACTCTAGCTCAATACTATTAACTTCTTCTTCTTCATTTGAGGATGTAAACATGAATTGTTCGAAATCTATTTGTTTTAGATGATAAGTTTAGAGTGTATAAAAAAAATGTGTTTGAAAATGTAAATAAAAATGAAAGAGTATTGGTGGTATTTATAAGGATAAACTTATATAAATTTTAAAATAATATATTTTTTAATAAATGCCGTAAGACACTATTGATGCTCCCACAACTCGGTCTAACACACGACCGAATTTTTTAATTTTTGCCTAAAGACGCGTCTTGTGAAGTGACACTAACAAGGACAACGCATCGTCCATTGCTTGAAGACCGCGTCCTACTGATCTTGTTATCACCGATCTAATACTAAAATCAAGAATGAATAAATATAATTTGATACATTTATTTTACCAAGTTTAACATTAAGTAGGTCACCAGAGTTTTTGTATAATGAATAAAATAATTCGTTTGAAAAAAGAATTTTTATAAAGATGTCCAAGATAATTTGGTGGTCCACCATTCATTATAATAACGCTCGAATGTTGATCACACAATCAAGCCATGTTTATGTATTACAAGGGGTGTTAATTTTGGTCATGTCTGGGTTGACGGGTTCAGGTTTGTGAATTGACGAGTTAAAAAATCTTAACCCAAATCTGATATATTTAGCTAAACAGGTAAGTCGTGTCCTAGTGAGTTGTATGTTACATTTTAAGCAACATGATAAATGTTTCGATGTAAGTAGTTTGGTCATATTTCATTGAAATCAAACATATTGCTTCTAGAGTTGAGATCAATATAGAACTAATATTTGCCATAGAACAAATGAACCAATTATAACCCTTCATTTTTTATCTAAATTAATAAAAAATCATTTTCCACCTTTTTTTTTAAAACAACATATCTTACAAACGGTAAATTTTCAAATTATAAAAAATACACCATCGCGACGAGAATTAAATTATCTTTCTATAGATATGCACTTTTATATATTTTCGACAAACATTTTTTTTCAAAAATTCCGTCCGAAAAAATCATATATGATTTTTACGAATCATATATGATTTTCATAAATCATGTATGATTCGATTTTTATGAATCATATATGATTTTTACGAATCATATATGATTCTCAAAAATCATATATGATTCGTAAAAATCGAATCATATATGATTTTTGTTGACCGAAATTTTGAAAAAAAAGTGGTTAAAAATATATAGTAGTGCATATCTATAGAAAGATAATTTAATTCTCGTCGCGATGGTATAATTTTTATCGCGTAACGATTAACGGTTTGCGAGATATTTAATTTTTTTTTAAAATGTCAAAGTTTATCATAATAAAAAAAATGAATGGCTATTATTGGTTCATTGGATCTATGGTAAATTTGAGATCTATATTGAACTTTTGCCATTGCTTCTAATATTTAATATTTTTTAATTTATTTTTAAACAGTTTGACTGGTTGCGATTCTCAACTGAAACCTAACCTATTTATTAAACAGGTCAGTTGTTTTGACCTATTTTCAACCCAAACTTGTTCAATCTCGAACCTAACCTGTTTATTTTCATGTCGATCTCTCGTCGTGTTTCGAGTCTGTTAGAAATTGCCACTCCTATATATTAGCAAATAACAACACTGCATTTTTACGGCACATATTTGAAAAATTAAAGGTTAATAGAAAATTTCACAAACGTGTATGTTAAAACGTAACCTCAATCTAGTTTTTTAAGCTAATCTATAAGAATACTGTCATATGTATAGAACTCATCTATCCTAACTTAATCAGGACCTAATGATTCATTCTTGTCAATTTCCTCTAACCAAACATTGACAAATGTCATAGGTTACAAGTGTTCAATTTTGTTTGCACATTCACCTTTATAAGACTAAAAACATCAACGTTAAACAACTTGAAATAGAATAACTAACCATCTTGTCATTTCTTGATGATAAAAATTCTTATAAAAACTCTCATCGTAAATCTTGCACTCAAAACTTATCTATGTCTATATGCCTCAAACATGCAATACAAAAGCAATTCGAGTTCCAAATGCATGCCACATATATTAACGGGAAAGAAATCGATAAGATTTTGGTCCACAATAAGATCGATAGCACTTTATCTTTAATATACATGCATGCGAAATTACCGAGGGAGATTGAGTTAGTATACGGGCTTTTCACTTGTGACTATGATCACCAAAGTTCAAGAGGTAAGAAGTTCAAACTCCGCTAGTTGCAATAAACCTGAAGTAGTCAGGCCACCTCATAAAAGGGGTGTTTTGGAGGGTGGGGGTGGGGTGAGCTTGACACGGTTTAAGCCTGTGTAACACGAGTTAAAAATTGTGAATTAATAACTAAGATGTTGGAATTTATTGTTAAAAAGAATGCATGTGAAAATTTACATGTTACGACAATGTATATACTTTAATGAAAAAGATAGCCCAATCAGTAGCTAGTCGACAAGAAGCAAATGAGGAATCATGAAATATGTTAGAAATTAAGTGAACTTAAAACGAACATACTTTTTCTTTACGAGGAATGAAGAAGATTGTGAACAGTCTACAAATATGTTTTGATGTGCCTAGCTTACGATCCTAAAAGTATTCGACCCCCTGATTATACTGTTAAAAGTGTAAAACCTTCGTCTGGAAAATAACTTAAAGGACTAATTGTGACAACATTCTTCTTTCAGTTTTATTGCTTTGAAAAGTATGGCTGAAGATTGCAAGTGTTACAAAATTAAAGGACCAAAGTTGACAAGTGATGAAAGATCAATAAAGGCTGATATATAAGCTCACAAGTGTTAGGTTTTTCATTATAACCTTTTGTCGTTTCTCACTCATCTCTCTGAAAAGCTTCCAGTGTACATACCCTCTCTCTAGATTTGATCTTATTGATCATGTGAGTCATTTGATATATTGTTGTTTGTAATAGAACTATTATCAAGATAGATAATTGACCCATAATTGATTAGTAGTGGTGGGTTTGGTTGTTTGGTTTGACTCCGATTGAGATTAGTATCTTGTGATTTCTGTTTGGTTGTGTTTATAAGAATTGTTGTTTGCTCTTGAATTGAGATTCAAGATCTGTTGTATTGGTTTATAAAGGTTTTTTACATGGTATCAGAGCAAGGTTTTCTCTATCTTGCTCTAGATTGAATTCTGGGAAAATTAGGATTTGCTTTAAATTTAGGGATTTTTAAAATTACTTTGTTTTCTATCGATTAACTATTATTATTTGATAGATCAAATGTCTAATCGTTCAGATGTATAAGATTTTTGAAAAAGCATATTTTTTGAAAAATTAGGGTTTGGTATTTTTTTAGGGCTTTTAATCTTAGAAGGTTGTTGTTGTCGTAAGTGTCTTAATCTATAGATCATGTTTTCTTGGTGCTTCTTGGAGTGGTTTTAGAAAAAACGCCTAATTTTGAAAAATTGAGGTTTGTCGGTTCTATCTGGGTTAATTAGTTCTATTGGTTGTTTGATATATCCCTTGATTAAGTGAATCAAGGGTTTAGTAGATTTGGTTTTCGTTGCTATTGCTGTTTTGCGTGTACTGTAACACCTCTTACACCCTTCTTTATTTTCTGTCTATTTTTTTCTGCATTACATTGTTGGAGGATAGGCAGGGTCACTATTGAGAAGTTAAGGATTGTTGTTGGTGGATTATCTGTTATTTGTGAATTTGAGGTGGTTATTTGTTATTGTGTTTGTTTTTTTCTTCATTTGTATGCGCTCTTGATCTACCACCTTGAGTGGCAAGAAAAAAAATGGGAACTACTTTATCTTCTTTTTTAAATGTTTGTTTTCTTTTTTGTGTTTGCAATGGCTAAACATGAATTTTATGTTAATATGAATTCTGATGAGGAAGATGATGGTGTTACTAGAATTACCATCTTAGATATAAGTCACTCATTACACTTACATCCTAATGGTTCTGCATCTTTGGTTGTTTTTCTATCAAACTAAAAGGGACTAAAAATTATAGTGTTTTGGTCTTGTGCTATGCAGCTTCCTTTGGAAGAGAAAAACTAAAACTTGTTATATATATGGCATGTTGAATATAAAAAATTGATGAGATTTTGGGCATACAATGGGATAGGGTAAATGCAATTGTTTTGGGTTGGATTTTAAACTCTATTTCTGAGGAGCTTTACCTTGATCAAAATTTTCAAAAAAAAAGTTCTCATGTTTGGCAATAATTGAAAGAAACCTATGATAAGGTTGATGAGTATGTGACCTTTAATTTATATCATAAAATTAACACTTTTCTCAGAATGGTGCTACCATTGCTGATTATTATCACAGACTTAATGCTTTATGGAAACAGTTTGATACATTGGTTCAGTTATCTAGAGGTACTTGCCATGCTACTGTGACTTTAAAAAGCATAATTAATTAATGAAATTAATGCAGATTTTGATGGGTCTTGATGAAAGTTATATGCAAATAAGGAGGAATATTTTATCTATAGATCCATTACCTGATGTAAGAAATTCATATGCTATCATCTCTAGTGAGAAATCTCACAGAGTTGTGGTTACTGGTTCAGGTGTTGGAACCTCACAGAGATCTCAGTGTTCTGTGTTCAATTCCAGTGTCGCTAATAAAGGAAATGTTCAGAGGCCCCAAACCTATGGCAACTCCTCTAGACCTACCAATGTGACTAGACCAAATAACAATAGGAATAGAAGGACTACTAGTAGTTCTTCTCTGGTTTGTGAACATTGTGGGTTCAATGGTCATACTTTTGACAGATGTTTTAAACTGATTGGATAACTTGCTGATTTTGGAAAAATAAATAATACTAATAATAACATTTAGGGTGTTAAAAATTTTAACAGAATGTATATAAACAAGTAACCAACAATAATTCTGTTGGCTCTAGTTCCACTTCTACTTTTTCTAACGAACAGATTTCAAAACTTATATCTATGATAAAGGAGAATTCTATTGATAAAGAAAAAGGGATACAAACCAATATGGCAAGTATTGTTTTAAATAATAGTAAGTTTTTTATAAAAAAAAAAAAATTGTTTTGTTCCAACAATCAATATCAGTCTGCACTTGTCCAGATTGGGATGGTTGTTGATTCAAGTGCCAATCAACATTTAACATATATTGATAAGAATTTAGTTAATGTAATTGGTATTTCTTATCTTAAAATAAAAGTTTCTCATCCTAATAGAACAAAATTTTTTATTACAAAGGTAGAGAATTTAATTCTTACTGAATTCCTAACTTCATATGATGTGCTAGTTGTTCCTGAAAACTGTGTTAGTCTTATGTCTGTTCACAAAGTAGCTAGAGACAGAAAAATTATTGTGGATTTTGATGAGTCAAAGTGTTTTGTTTTACCACATGATTTGAGGGATGTGAAACTTCTGGGGATTTGTAGACAAGTTGACGGTTTGTATTACTTCGATAAGAATCAAGGTATTGACTATAAGAAAGATAATGTTTTTTCTGGTTTATCAAAAAATATTTGGCATAGTAGACTTGATCATCCCTCAGACCAAGCTTGTCTGTTTATAAAATGATATTGGTTTTGACACTAAAAATGATTCTCAACCTTGTGAAGTTTGTCTTAAGGCTAAAAAAACTAGAGAACCCTTTCCTTTAAGTGAGCACAAATGTACTGTGGTTGTTGAGTTAGTTCATCTTGACCTTTGGGGGCCTTACATGGTTGTTAGTAAGAAAGGTTTTAGATATTTTTTACTATTTTTGATGACTACAGTAGAGTTGTGTGGGTTTATTTGATTAAGTCTAAGGATGAAGTGTTTGATTGTGTTTATGTATATTTTTAATCAAATAAAGAATCAATAAGAAAACTGTTGAGACTTTTAAAAGTGATAAGGGTACAAAATTTGTTAATAACATGTTTTTGATTTTGTGATGACAATGTCATAATACATCAAACATCTTGTGTTTATAGCCCACAACAGAATGGGATTGTGGAGAGGAAACATAGGTATCTGCTTAATGTTTTCAGTTCTCATCTGTTTCATGGGCAATTCCTCTAAATCTATGTCTGAATGCATTCTTGTTGCCTGTTATTTGATCAACAGATTGCCTTCCTTAGTGCTGAATGGGAAATCTCCTTACAATCTTGTTTTTAATAAAAAAATCTCCTTTAAATCATTTAAGGGCGTTTGGTTGTCTTTTCTTTGCTACTCTTCTTAATAATAATGACAAATTTAGTATCAAAGCAGAGAATTGTGTTTTAGTGGGTTATTACTCTTTCAAAAAGTGGTATAAACTCTATAGTCTTGAAAGGGAACAATTTGTGTTTTATAGAGATGTCAATTATTTTGAAAATGTATTTCCTTTTAAGACTAAGATAGTTTCTGTGGATAAGAGTGACGATCAAGATCTGGATCATGTAAACTTCTTTAATGAAGTTGTATATGAGGACCTTGACACACCAAATGATGAGAATAATCCAAATTCTACCCCTCTAGGTGAGGGCAACAACTCTTTTCATTATGTCAGGCCAACTATTGACTAGAATGAGAATAAATTGGGGCATTATTAGGGTTTCAATGGGTTTCCAAATAAAATTGAGATGGCTGCAATAATATAGGATCAATTCATTAAATCTAAGGGTATGGATAAGATTGATATAAACACAAACCCTGATAAAAATTTCCAAAATACTCAAAATCATCATGTTCAAAACCAAACACTTAGAATATCTGAGAGACCTTCAATGTTTCCTAATTAATACAAATATTATGTAGTTTATTCTTGAGTCAAATTTAGTTTATAAGAAATTTTCAGTTATGCAAAATTAAAATTTGAAAGTCTATGTTTTGTAACTGAGTTAAATAAATGTGTTGAGCCTAAAACTTATTGGGAGGCATGTAAGGAGCAACATTGGATTGAGGCAATAAATAATGAGATGGATGCTTTATATAGAAATGATACTACATAAGGTTTATTCAAGGCTATGCTAATATTAGCAGACCATTAACTCAACTGCTTAAGAAGAATAGTTTTGCATGGTAAGTGAATTAGTTCTAAGGTTATCAAAGAACTTTCCTGGCTCTTTATCTTCATAACCACCCACCAGTAACAAACTTCCGTTAAAACCGATCACCTTCTCCAATTTAATTCTGGCGAAACTATTATTTTCGAACCAAGAAATTAAAGAAATCAAGAGTACTACACTAGTACTCTGATTCGAATTCAATATTACTACACTGGCACATTGGTTCGTGGTGTGTTATCCATAAAAAAAAGACCTATTGTCAAGTAAACTTCTCGATCACAAGAACAACGCATTAGTGCTTAAATCATCTGTTCTTAGATGAATGATCAGTTTGGTTTGACTTGAGGTAGGCCAAGAACGGTTAAATTTTTGGTTATTGTCCAATAGAAGAAGAAAGTAGAATAATTGATAACAAGAATTCACAAATTTCAAGAAATAGCACATTAAGGCCTTAACCATGGCGCCTGCAACAAGAATTGCACACATTGAGTCCTCTCATGGGTCTTCAATGGTTCTTGATGAAGAAACAAGGAGATTTCTCACTGAAACAGTTGCTAGTATGGTGGAGAGTTCTTTGACTCCAATGAAAAGATCAATACAAGAAATAGCTGACAACATCACTGCACTAAGTCTTCAAAATAAACAAATGGGAAATATGGGTCCCAATTGAATCATAGCAGAATGGCAAAACTAGAATTTATAAGGTTCTCAGGGGATGATGTGAAGGGTTGGTTATTCAGATGTGAATAGTTTTTCTTGTTGGAATAAACTCCAGACGAGGAAAAGGTAACACTTATTTCCATTCATCTTTATGAAAAAGCTCTGTTATGGCAAAGTCGGTATGTGAGAACCCATGATCATAATGTTGGTTGGGGGTGTATAAACAAGCTATTATGGATATATTTAGCAAAGTTAATGATGATCCTATGTCTGAATTGAAAATTTTGAAATATGAGACCACTGCTAAAGACTATGAGGATGCATTTGATAATCTCTGGAGTAGGGTAGATATAAGTGAAGAACACGTTGTTAGTCTGTTTATGGGTGGTCTTCCTACTGAAATTGAAATGGGTGTTAGAATGTTTAAAACTAGAACACTAGCAGATGCATATTGTTTGACAAACTTACAAGAAGCCACCTTGAATATAGTTAAGAAGAAAAGTAGGAGTGCTTTTGTCCATAGTACTCAGAGATACAATCAGGATACTAGTAGTACTTTTAACAAACCCTTGTTGCCAAATCCTAACACTAGTAGTAGCATTGAGACTACAAAACCAAACACCCCATCTACTAGTAACAGTAGGAGGTTGACACAGAAGGAGTATGCAGAGAACAGAGCCAACAATCTATGCTTTTATTGTGATTAAAAATATGTTCCAGGACACAAATGTAGTGGTCAATTGTACTCTCTAGTGCTTGTCCCTGATTTGGATAATGAGGGTGTTTCCTTTTTAGAGATAGATGAAACTGTGGGAGAAGAAGATTTGATAGACTTGCAGCCACAACCTTTGATATCCTTGAATGATTTTACTGGTACTACTAACTTTCAAACCATGAGAGTCATTGGAACAGTTGGCAAACATACACTTTACATTTTGATTGATTGTGAGTCAACACACAAATTTGTAGACAAAATTATGGCCAAACAGTTAGGATGTTCCATTAGAAGTACGTGTCCTTTGCCAGTCACAATTGCAGATGGTAATAAGCTAGTTACCGATGCAGAGTGTAAGGGGTTTAAATGGCATTTTGGTACCATTCCTTTCACTACAGATGTTATGTTGCTACCTTTGGGAGGACATGACATGTTACTTAGAATCCAATGTCTATCTACATTAGGAGAAATAAGGGTAAACTTTCAGGAGTTAAGGATGATATTCAAGTACAATGATAAAAAGGTGTTGTTAAGGGGAACTCACAAATCAAATGTCGACTGGTTGAGAACAAAGGTATCTAATAAGACTGTAAGGCAAGAAGAACTACACTCTATAGCTCTGTGCGTGTTTCCAAACTCTGTAGCCACATGTATGCAAATTAAAGCCATACCTAAGCCCATTCACCATAGTCTGCAACAAGTGGTAGAATACTATGATGATGTGTTTGGTATTCCTACTAAATTACCACCAAAGAGGGACCATGACCACAAAATACCTTTGGTGGCAAGAGCTCAACAAGTTAATATCAGACTCTATAAACACCCACCCACCCAAAAGGATGCAATAGAAAAGATGGTGACATAACTACTGGATGCTGGTGTGATTATGAGGAGTAACAGTCCATTTTCATCTTTTATTGTCATGGTAAAAAAGAAAGACAGTTCATGGAGAATGTGTATAGACTATAGACAGCTCAATAAGTAGACAGTTAAAGACAAATTTCCTATTCCCATTATAGAAGAACTGAATGATGAATTACATGGGTCACAGTTGTTAACTAAGTTGTATCTGAGGTCTGGATACCATCAGATAAGGATGCATGAAGAGGACATAGCAAAGACTGCATTTAGAACCCATGAAGGCCATTATGAATTCTTGGTCATACCATTTGGGTTGACCAATTCTCCATCAACCTTTTAGTCCCTAATGAATGAAGTCTTCAGACAGTTTCTAAGGAAATTTGTGTTAGTATTCTTTGATGATATTCTCATTTACAACCAAAAAGTTGAAGATCATGAACAACATGTAGGGATGGTGTTGGAAGTAATGAGACAGAACCAGCTGTATGCAAAGAAAAATAAATGTGTGTTTGGTACTCATAAGGTGGAATATTTTGGCCATGTGATTTCTGCTTTGGGGGTTGCTACTGAGCCAGATAAGGTTGAAGCAATGTCTCAGTGGCCAGTACCCACTAATGTGAAGCAATTGAGGGTTTTTCTTGGACTGGCATGATACTATAGAAGGTTTATTCAAGGCTATGCTAGTATTAGTAGACCACTGACTCATCTGCTTAAGAAGAATAGTTTTGCATGGTCTTCAGAGGCAAAATTGGATTTTTAAAGGCTTAAACAGGATATGTTAAGTGCACTAGTTCTAAGGTTACCAGTTTTTAATAAAGAATTCACCCTGGAAACAGATGCTAATGGTGTTGGATTGGGTGCAGTATTGCTACAAGAAGGTCATCTAATAGCCTTCCTTAGAAAAACACTTTCTACCAAACACCAACTTATGTCTACATATGAGAAGGAATTTTTGGCTATTGTCTATGCTTTGGAGAAATGGATAGGTTATCTATTGGACAAGCATTTCAGAATCAAAACAGACCATTTTAGCCTTAAGTATCTCCTGGATCAAAGGATGTCTACTCCTACTCACTTGAAATGGCTTCCAAAACTAATGGGGTTTGACTATGAGATCCAATACAAAAAAGGGGTGGAAAATGTTACAAATGATGCTTTATCAAGGTTGCAGTCTTCTAATAGGTTATATAGTTTGATTTCTCCCTCTCTTACTACTGAAGTCTATAAAATGATTGTGGCTAGCTGGCAAACAGATGTTAAACTTAAGCAAGTCATTGAGAAACTGCAACAAGGTCAAACTGTGGAAGGATCTTATACATGGGCTAATAATGAACTCATGAGGAAAGGCAAACTAGTGGTGGGTAGTGATCAACTCTTGAAGATAGATTGCTTAAACAATTTCATGAAAGTGTAGTTAGAGGACATTTAGGGGTTAGAACAACAGCCACAAAACTCTGCAGTGTGTTCTATTGGAGGAAAATGAGAAAACATGTGAAATAGTTAGTGAGGGAGTGTGATGTTTGTCAAAGGAATAAACCTGATTTGGTTTCTTATCCAAGTCTGCTACAACCACTAGCCATACCTACTACTATTTGGTCAAATATTTCTATGGATTTTATTGAGAGTCTACCTAAATCACAAGGTAAGACAGTTATCCTGGTAGTGGTGGATAGATTGAGCAAATATGATAATTTCATCCCTTTATCCCACCTTTTTACTGCTATGGATGTTGCTCAAGTGTATCTAGACAACATCTATAAACTACATGGTCTGCCAAACATCATTATTTCAGATAAGGATAAAGTGTTTCTAAGTACTTTTTGGAAAGAACTATTCAAGTTGCTGCAAGTTAAGCTCCATATGTCTACTTCATATCACCCGCAAACATATGGCCAATCTAAAGTGGTGAATAGATCCCTTGAGTGTTATTTAAGATGCATGTCAGGAGATCAACCAAAACATTGGATGAGATGGTTATCCTTAGCTGAATGGTGGTACAACACCAACCATCACTCTGCTATCAACACTACTCCAGATGAATAAGTCTATGGCCAAGCCCCACCTGTCCATATTTCTTATGTAGGGGAGAAAGTAGGGTGGAATCAGTGGATAGGACTTTGACAGCTAGAGAAGAAGCTATTGAGGCATGCAAATTTCATTTAAAAAGAGCTCGGAACAGGATGAATTCCCAAACTGATAAGCACATAAATGATAGGGAATTCATGGTTGATGATTGGGTGTATTTGAAACTGAAGCCACATAGGCAAGTTACGATTAGGAAGGGAAAGCATAACAAGCTCTCTCCAAAGTATTTTGGCCCTTTTCAAGCGATGGATAGAGTTGGACAAGTAGCTTATAGGCTAAGGTTACCTGCTTCAGCTCAAATTCATTATGTTTTCCACATCTCACAGTTAAAGAAGTGCAGTGGTACAGTGGCTCAAGGAGGAGATTTTCCAGCCTGTGATGATAATAGAGTTATGTTGGTGGAGCCTGTGGCTATATTGGATAGAAGGTTGGCTAAAAAAGGCAATACTGCAGCTGTGTTTGTACTAGTGCAATGGTCAAATGGGTCCAAAGAGGATGCAACTTGGGTACCCATTTAAGAAATTCAAAAGAAATTTCCCTCTTTCAGAATTTGATCTTGAGGATATTGAGAGAGATGGATTGATAAGTGCTGATAAGAATCAGCTGTTAGATAAGTTGATGGTATGTGAGGGGCACATGTATAGTCCTAGACTAGGCATGTGAGGTGCACGTGACACTCTCCTCAACTGAACCTAACAACAGTTTTTCACCAAAACTGGTTTTTAAATAGTTGTTACAATTTTCATTAGGAGTTAGACTCGAACTTGTAATCCATCTTTTCTGTAATCATTCCAGTTTACTCTTGTAAGAAATTACACTTTGTTAATACAAATCAGTTTTGGCAACCTATTTCTACTTCTAGATTGCTCAACTCTTTGTAATCCTCTAATGGATCTCAATTGATCCTTATTGGTGCATAACAATATGATACTTGGGTAATCATTGATTCACCTAGTGATAGAAAATCTATATTAAGTAAATGAGTTTCAAAATAATATAGTCGAATGGGTAAGTGGAAAGGTATAAGACTAGGCTAGTTGCCAAGGGATATAACAATAAAAAAAAGGTATGGGCTTTGATGAGACCTTTTCTCCTATTGTCAAAATTGTTATAGTTATGTGTTTAATTACCTTAGCTATTCAACAAAACTGGTCTATATTTAAACTTGATATTAATAATGCCTTTTTTTATGGTGACCTTGATGAGGTTGTTTACATGTCTTTCCTTATGGTTATTTTGATGTCAATGATAAAAGGGTTTGTAGACTTAAAAAGTAATTGTATGGGTTAAAACAAGCACCCAGATAATGGAATGCTAAGTTAACCTATACTTTACTTGAAAATGGTTTTATATAGAGTAAAAGTGATTATTCTTTTTTCACTAAGAATGAATCAGGTAACTTTGTTGCATTATTTGTTTATGTTGATGACATTCTCATCACTGGTAACAATCTGAAAGAAATTGAAAACTTTTAAGGTTTTATTAAAGTCAAAATTTGTGATTAAAGATCTGGGAAAACTGAAATATTTTCTGGGTATTAAAGTTGTAGAAACAAAGAAAGGCGCTTTGTTTGTTACAAAGAAAATATTGCCTTGATCTATTAACTGAATTTGGTATGCTAGCCTGCAAACCATCTTTTACTCCTCTTGAACAAAATCTTTCTGTTACTAATGAGCCTACTGCTTCAGATCATGTTCTAAACAACATCAGTGAGTATCAAAAATTAATTGGGAAACTGATTTATGTGACTCATGCAACGCCTGATAATTCTTGTTCAATACATTACTTAAGTTAGTTCATGCATAAAACTTTGAGATTCCATTTGAAAATTGCATTAAAGGTTTTTAGATACTTAAAGGGATCTCCTGGTATGGGCATTCATATAGTTAAGTGTCCCAGTGTTTCCTTAGAAGCATTTATGGATGTTGTCTGGGCTAAATGTGCTGTTACAAGGAAGTTAGTCACTATTTTTTGTAAGTCTTAATGGCTCTTTAGTGTCATGGAAGAGTAAAAAACAAAATACCCTCTCAAAATCATCAGCTGAAGCTAAATACATAGCTTTAGCTTCATTTACCTCTAAGATTGTTTGGGTCCATAAGATTTTAAAGGAACTAAACTGGGAACATTTTATACTCATATAAGTGTTTTGTGATAGTTAAGCGGTAATTAAAATTGTTGCTAACCCAATTTTTCAAGAAAGAACAAAGCACTTGGAAATTGATATTCATTTTTTAAGAGATAAAATATTAGCTGGTGTGATTAAAATGAAAAAGATTGCATTAGCCGAACAAACAACTAATATCTTTACAAAATCTCTTGACAAAACTCAACATAAAAAGGCTTGTTTCATTTTCCAGGCGAAGGTTACAGGGGATGTCAAAAGTGTATAACCTTTGCCTGGAAAATACTTCAAGGACTAATTGTGACAACTTTCTTATTTCAGTTTTATTGCTTTGAGAAGTATGGCTGAAGATTGCAAGTGTTATAAAGTTCAGGGACCAAAGCTAACAAGTGATGAAAGATCAATAGAGGCTGGTATATAAGCTCACAAGTGTTAGGGTTTTCATTATAACCCTTTGTCCTTTCTCTCTCATCTCTCTCAAAAGCTTTATACTCTTCATACTTTCTCTAGATTTGATCTTATTGATCTTGTGATTCATTCGATATATTGTTGATTGTAATAGTGGCGGAAACGAGCCGAGCTAAGCCGAGCCCGAGCCTGACCGAGCTCGAGCTTGGCTCGTTTAAGTTTTATAAAACTCGAGCTCGAGATGGGCTCGTTTCGAGCCTTAGTTTCTAAGCTCGAGCTCGGCTCGTGGTTTGTTATAAAGGCTCAGGCTCGGCTCGTTTATACGATTTCTCAATGAAAAATTAAAGCTTGGCTCGGGCTTGTCTCATAATATATCTATTTTGAGCTCATTAATAAGCTTCTTATTGAGCCCGTTTATAAACTCGCCTATAATACAAATGCATAACATTTTATATATGTGTAATACTTAAAATATTATAGTGTCGTTTAGTCTTGCGAACCCAATCGAGCTTTATATGTAAAGCTGAGGCTCGAGCTCGATTAATAAATGAGCTACGACTGAGGCTCGAGCTCTTTTAGGCTCGACTCATTCAAGCTTATTATTGATCTGATCCTGAGTTTTTCACGAGAAGTTTGGCTCATTTCCATCCCTAATTGTAATAGAACTATTATTAAGATATATAATAGGATTTGGTTGTTTGGTTTGATTTTGATTGAGATCAGTATCTATTGATCTCTGTTTGGCTGTGTTTGTAAGAATTGTTGTTTGAACTTGAATTGAGATTTTTTTTTTTTTGTTTTTTTTTTTTTTTTTTTTTTTACATATACCCAAGGCAAATCGTATCCGGTTTTTAACTCGGATCTTCTTACTCGATCTTTCATATTCTTTATTACTCTGTATTAGGCTTTTGTTAGAAAGTTATACGAACTCTGAGTCATGTATATGCTTTAAAAACCATCTTAAAGGTAATTTTTATGGCGTTCAAATTAAATACTCCGTGTGTGGAATTAAAAGGAAAAGCTATCACAAGTTTTTATTTCTGATGTTAAAATTATTATCAAGTCTGTCAAATTAAAAGTGTACCTTTCTATAACCTTAAATACCCGATTTAATATTATATTTAAAGTTGTATACACATTCAATATTATATATATGCTTCCGTTATTCGTTAATTATTTTATTGGTTTTTGTATGAGTGTTGGCAACGTATATACCATACCTTTACTAAACAAAAAAATATAAGGTTTTTTGAGGTATGACTCAAATAAGACTAGAGACTTCTAAAAACGGAAAGGTAGGACCAGAAAAACACTAAACAGATCGCTAATTAGTGGAAGAAGGTTAGGTAGTTAATTAGTTAATTACGCCTCAAAAACAGTTTAGTTGTAGTTTAACAACTGCCACATTTTTAGTTATTTCTTTATACATGATTTTTTTATTCACGTAACTCTAGGATATGATTGGATGGGATATTGTGGATTTCTTTTGTAAATGTAATATTTTCTTAGTCTACTTACTTTCTAAGATAAAGTATATACGCATAACCGTTTCCCTTTACTAGTTTCCTAGATAAAAATATAAGTCAACTGTAAGAACTTATTGAACTTTAGGCATAACGAGTGTAGAAACCCGCGCGATGCAGCGGGATTGGCTTCTAAGGACTTATTTTGTAGCGACACTTAAACTTCAGGGGCTTGTGAAACTTTGCATTTAATGTTCGGACTTACTTTGCAACGATACTTAAACCTCAGGGACTGTTTTTGCCAAGTTGTGAAACTTTGCATTTAATGTTTGGACTTAGTTTGCAGCGACACCTAAACCTGAGGGGCCATTCTTGCCAAGTCGCAAAACTTTGCAATAAATGCGGGGACACATGGCATGACCACATGCGATCCCCGCCTTTTAGTTAATAGATATAATTTATTGAATTTTGATGACCAGTTTAATCATTTATCCACCCTAGCTTATTTGCCCCCTTAACGTAATGTATGAAATGCAAACCTTGCTATTTTAACATCTTGGGCCGGTTAGACAAAGAGTTCGAAAAACAGCCACAAATATTCCAGCGAGCCCGCATACATCTTAACTGAATACGCACCCTCTTTCGAGTAATTCGAACAGTAAAAATCTCATTTGCTATATATTTTGACAGGCTCAAATGTCAGTTCCTATTACCGAGCAGTTTAATCTATCTTTATATTTCAATTCATATTTGATTTAGAGAGTCATTTTTCTGAAGAACCGGAAGCTATAAGTGCAACTGTGTCGTGTCAATATTTTAGAATTAGCAAAATTATTAATATAAATCTAAGAACAAAAAAATTATTTTTAAAGTTAGTACGCAACATGCATGTCTCTATCGTGAATTTTCTTGTCTCTTCATAACATACTAGCAGGGTACCTGCGCGTTGCAGCGTCGGGTACCTTGAAATAAAAAATTTCGATTAATAATGTATTTTAGTTTATTATGTTCTTTTTAACAATAAATTTACGAATATCAAGAATTTCGTATAGCCCGTGCCCGTTCGGGCTCGAACCCGTTGGCCAGTGTCTGCTCGGGCTGGAGCTCGTTTGGTCGGTGCCCGTTCGGGCTCAAGCCCATTTGGCCCGTTGCCTGTTCGGGCTTGAATATTTGTATAATGTGCTTTATTATTTGTAGTAGTGAAATTTAATGCAGGAATTGTGTTTTATTTGGCTGTACAATATGTTTGATAATTTGTATTTCTTATGTAAGGGGTGTTTTAATAACTGTATTAATTGTATTTATTGACCAGCTAAATAATTGACTACATTAAATAGCATTGATGTGGTGTTTTGTTGTACACTATGCTTCTTGTCTTGTACGTCTGAAAATTATGTGCATTAAAGTGTTGTATAATATGTTTCTTTTCTTGTAAATAGTAGTCATTATAGTCATTAATAACATTGACCACTTTAATAGCATTAATGTTGTAAGTCTGAAAATTACATCTTGCTTATTTTGTTGTACACTATGCTTATTTTGTTGTAAATCTGAAAATTGGTTGTACTATTGTACATTGTGCTTAAATGGTTGTAAGTTTTGGTGAATGAGTGTTTTTAATAGCATTAATGTTGTTTGATAGAATTTTGGTCTTAAAATGACATCACGCTTTATTTTATTGTACAATATGTTTACTTTGTTGTAATTCTGAAAATTGGATGCATTAAAGTGTTGTAAACCATGCTTAATTTTTTATACGTCTTAAAATTAAGAGTAAAATGTATTCGTGCATTATAAGTAGTATATAGATTATTGCATGAGTGGCATTCTTCCTAAACAATCATATTTGTAATTTTACTTACATTGTTTGTATATGGTCATGGATTAACTATTCAAATGATTGCATGCATGGCCACTTTTGAACTAAAATACCAAATAAAAAAAACTTTCTTACGTATTTAACTCGAAAATGTTTTAGTGCTCTTTTCTTCTTAATATATGTAAAGATCGATTTGCTGAAAAGTTTGAAATAACATGATTAACTAAAGAAATTTTGTTAAAAAAAATAAAAACTAAAGAAATTGGTTAAGATATTTTTGAAATAATATTTAATGTTACACGTCTAAAGCCAAAAATCCGCGTTTAATCCTATAAATTGAAATGGGTCATCTCTAAATGTCACATCACACACCATTAACCCAACACGTTTCGATTTGATTTCTTTTTTCCTTCCATCATTCATAATTTCATATTATCAAATAAGACGCTGTTTTATATATCATCTATCTCATTATTGTAGCTCTTTTACGATTTTTTTATATATAATTTGATACTTAGGCCTTGTTTGTTTTTTCAAAGAAGCTCTTCTTTGCCTCTTTTGTCTGCAGGCGCGCAGACGTATTCTTTGAAGACCGTTTGTTTTTTTTCAGACATAAGAGGCTAAAATCTCTTATTTCCTCTTCTACCATGCAGACATAATTTATCTCTTCTTTTCCACTTCTTACCTCTTCTCACAACCCCTACATCTCTTTCTCAATATCTTACATCTCTTTTACGTTTCGTCCGTATTTTTACGTTTTCGTCCGTTTTTTTACGTTTTCACCCGTTTTTTACGTTTTCGCCCGTTTTTTTACGTTTTCGCCTTTTTTTTACGTTTTCGTCCGTTTTTTACGTTTTCGTCCGTTTTCTTACGTTTTCGTCCGTTTTTTTTTACGTTTTCGCCTCTTTTTTTACATTTTCGCCCTTTTTTTTACGTTTTCGTCTGTTTTTTTACTTTTTCGTTCGTTTTCTTATGTTTTCGTCCGTTTTTTTACGTTTTCGTCCGTTTTCTTACAATTTCGCCTGTTTTCTTAAGTTTTAGTCCGCTTTATTACGTTTATGTTCGTTTTTCATGTTTTTTAATGTTTTCGTATGTTTTTTTTATGTTTCCATCTGTTTTTACGTGTTCATCCTTTTTTTACGTTTTCATCCGTTTTTTACGCTTTCGTCCGTCTTTTTACGTTTTAATCCGTTTTTTATATTTTCATGTGTTTATTTTACTTTTTCCTCCATTTTCATATGATTTTATATGTTTTTTGTACGTTATTTTATCTTACCTAACAAAACGTAAGATAATGTAAGAAAACGAATGAAAACGAAAGAAAACAGACGAAAACATAAAAAAAACAGACGAAAACGTAAAAAACCGGACGAAAACATAAGAAAATGGACTAAAATGTAAAAAAATGACAAAAACATTAAAAAACAGACGAAAACATAGAAAATGGAGGAAAATGTAAAAAACAGACGAAAATGTAAAAAAACTAGTGAAAAAGAAAAAGGAAAAAAAAAAGTTACTTCATTAGCACAAAAAATACTAGTGAAAAATAAAAAAGAAGAAAAATGAAAGAAGTACTTCAATAGCACAAAAAACAAACGGTCTTCTTCTTGCAGATGAAGAGCTTAAATGTACCTCTTCTTCTGCAGACATGGTTTGCAGATGAAGAGGTAAAAGCTCTGAAAAAACAAATGACACCTTAGTTACTCTTTATTTGTATCATAAGTGAAAACGGAACAATTCGTACTTAAAAAACACAAAAAATGGCATGGATTCGAAGAAAATGTGTCATCATAAGTCTGATACGGCGTATCTAAGAATGTAGATACGCCGTATACATATGATGCCAGATGTCAAACGAGGTCAAACTATAGATGGATACATCGTAGCCGATTTTGGTTTATACGTCGTATCCAAGGTCAAAGATGCACTTGGAATAAAGAATTTTATTTAAACGGATAAAGATTAAATCTTTGATGTTTAAGCACTTTCATAAGGGGTATGTTATGTTTTTAACAGGGGTATGAAAAAACGCAAGTTCTTATGGTTTTTCTCCAACCGCCGTCTGGGAGGACATTTCTATGGATTTTATTACCGGGCTGCCTGTTTCCAAAGGCCTGACGGTTATTTTTGTGGTAGTGGATTGGTCTTCTAAGTATGCCCACTTAGGAACATTACCAACAAGTTTTAATGCTCACAAAATAGCCGAGTTTTTATAGAGATAGTGGTTAAACACCATAGGTTTCCTAAAACTATTGTGTCCGATCGTGATCCCATTTTCGTTAGCAAATTTTGGAAGCAATTATATGAGTCTAGTAGTACCTATTGAATCACAGCACTGCGTACCATTCTCAGACGGATGGTCAAACGGAGGTTGTCAATCGTGGGCTCGAAAAGTATTTACGGGGTATGGTGTCAGATCGACCCCAACAGTGGGCGTAGTTTTTGCCTTGGGCCGAATACTGCTATAATAGTAGCTTCCATAGTAGCATTAAGATAACTCTGTATCAAGCTTTGTATGGACGGCTGCCACCGGCCGTTATTCCATATCTGCTAGTGTCGACCAAAGTGGCTACGGAAGATGAATTGCTGGTAGAGCGGGATCATTTACTTCGCAAGCTTAAACATAATTTGTTAGCCGCTAAACATCGCATGGAAATAAAGGCTAATCGTAAATGATGAGAAGTTGATTTCAATCTTGGGGATATGGTGCTCGTTAAGTTGCAACCTTATCGACAACTTATGTTAGCTAGGCGTCTTTCTAACAAGTTGGCCAAGAGGTATTATGGGCCATTTGAGGTATTGGAGTGTGTCGGGAAGGTGGCTTATTGCTTGGCTCTTCCTCCTACAAGTAAAACACATCCGATATTCCATGTTTCGATACTTAAACCTTTTTCAAGAACCGGCCATGAGGTAGTTTCAAACTTACCTGAGGACGTACAAGAAGGGCATCCAGTGGAGCAACCTTTGTCAATTTGTGACTCGCGTGTAGTGCTGTGAAATGGACTGGAGTACCAGCTCGTCAAGTTCTAGTTCAGTGGGTTCGAGGTTCACCGGAAGAAGCAACGTAGGAATGGGTGTCCAAGTTTCAATCAGCTTATCATGCTTACCACCTTGAGGGCGAGGTGATTTCTAAAGGAAAGGAGAATGTTACGACTGAGGTTGATGGAACAGGACAAACCAAGAGGGTCTCGACGGTCCCAGCGTGGCACAAGGATTATGTGATGTGATAACCATCTTTATTTAATTATTTTAGGACATACTCGAGTTGTGTTAGGATAAGTGTTCGTGTGAGTCATTGTTTAGGATATGTATTCGAGTTGTTAGGATAAGTGTTTCGTTGTGTAAGTTATCACATAATCGGTATTTAAAATGTTCCATTATGAATGAAATCATCAGTTTTTTTGGTCTACAATAACTCTTGTTCTCTCTTCTTCTTTTTATGGAGCTTGCACACGCTTGGACTCACGCTTGGAGTGGTGCGCTTGTAACGATACAAGTCGTATCATTCTATCAAATATCCAGTTAGACTCATTTATATTATTTAAGGAGACACAACTAAACTCATTTCCTACTAGATATTTATCCAACTAGACTCATGTTTCACGAGTATGTCTCAAATTGACACTTCTAGATAACATACATAAAGTTATAAAATTGAGGCATAACATCAATATATTATGCGAATAGTTTATGAAATTTGGCATAAAAGATGTAGTCAATCAATTGGTAATGGATGCAACGCAAGGTACTAAAATAGGTTGAGGGGTGACCTCATTTCACATCCACCCTAAATTTTTGGCTTTCCTTAACATGTGAAAAAAGAATATTTGTAACTAACTAGTGTAATAATTCTTAATTGATTATAGAATTAAGAATATATAGTCCAACTCCAATCATGAGATAACAACCATATACTAATTATCCAATTTGTTAATAGCCATTAGTTAAGCAAATGTTTTTTTTAGTAATCCTAGTAATGTCATGCATGACTCTAAAATCCATAAATATCAACACTTTATGGGCTTTAAATGATCTTACAAAATACTTGAAAATAATAAAAAAGGGACACGCGTTAGCTCAAGTAATATGAGTTATATTAAATATCTTCATCTCCATCGTATCAAAACTAAATTACCTTTTAATTTCACTAAGATTAGATTATATATTGTTCTTTAACGAGGGGAGAAACCCGTCGCGTTGCGGCGGAGGTGTTTGCTTTTTTTTAATGTTTCAGAAGCTGCTAGTTCCTTGTTGTTGGTTGCCATCTTTTTTATCAAGTCTTTTGAAACGGTAAACAGTAACAATTTTTTCTAAAAAGAATATATGATAAACTTCAACATTTTTTATAAAATTGCACGTATGTCAAAAGTATATCAATATTGAACGCGTTTGGTTTGTAATGCATAGGCCTTTCTGGAAGCATATTTTTTCTTAATAAAATAGTTAGATATTTGTCAAATATTGGGTAAATAAACTTTGTTATATATAAAATTTTATAAAAAGTTGTACGTATTAGGCCTCTGTAGTTTTAAAAAAACTTTAAAATAATTTTGAAAGTATTTGATAGGCTATAGGGTCTATTTTGAAAGTTTCTTTTTATTTAAAAACTATATATATATATATATATATATATATAGAGTATGGTTAATGTAAAAAGAGTTTATGGGTAAAAAGTATAGGAAGGATTTTTGACCATTGGATATGTAATTAATGTTATGATTTGTGGTTAAGATGAATAAGGGTTATTAATGACAATCTACTAATTTTATTGGGTCATTATGTATCATTAGGAAACAGAAAAGGGTATCATAGTCTTTTTAATATTTGTCATGACCCATTTAATTCAATTTTAATGTGTCATTATTTACACTAAATGTTTGTTTTAATCACATGACCCATTTAATTCACAATTTTGAATAGTTTATTTGGTTTCTTATTAGTGTCATGACCCATTTAATGTCATTCAATGACAATTACACGAACCTCTTATTTTATTTTATTTTAGTTTTTTTCTTCTTTTTTAGTTGGCACGCAATTAACTCATCCTTATAATATTTATAGTGACACACTATTTTAATTTATATTTATTTATGACACATTAAATTTCTTGATGCATATATGGTGACACACCAATTTTTTAACACATTTTTTAGTGTCACGTTTAATTTCTTAATACATATATAGTGGCATACAAAAAATTTGACACATATTAATTACAAACTAAGTAGTGGCACACTAAAATTTTAATGACACACTAATTTTTTTTATGCATTTATAGTGACACATTAAGTTTTACGACATATTTTTAATGACAAACTACGTATTTTGACACACTTAGTTTCATACTGCATTTCTAGTGACACATTAAGGTTTGTTTTTGACACACTTAGTCTTTTGATGCATTTAAAGTGACACACAAAACTAATTGTTCAGACACATTGTTACACATTTCGATACACTTGACACACACATCCTTACACATACGGCACACCGTTTTAGTAAAGTGACACATCCTTATATATATTGACACATTTGACATACATTTAATTTATTATTTTATTCAAAAAGAAAAAAGTTGTATTTTGAAGTATAAGCAACGTGGGTTAGCATTTGAAATATTAAAACTTAAATGAGATATTAAAGAGGCTTAAATGTGTAATTAAAAGTGGATGTAAAATACCTTTACTACCCTTGCTAGTTTATTGACAAAAAAATTCAATTTCTACCCTTTTTATCCTAAATCACTTTTATAAAATCGTATGTATCTCTAAAGCATATTAATATTGAGCTTGTTTTGTTCGTTATCAAGAGTCCTTTTTGCCAGTATTTTTTTTATTAAAAAAATTAATATATATCTGTTAGATAATTGATAAATAAAGTTTGTTGTATAAAAAAGTCGTTAATAGTTAGAAGTTCAGGGTCTATTTTGAAATTTCTTTTTTTTTTCTTTTTTTTTTATTGTTACTTGCTTTTTTTATTATTTATTTAGTTGAGAAATTATTATTTTATACGCTTGAGAAATCTAGCCCTCGCGCCTTGTTATATATAGAGAATAATTTGACATTATATACTTTGTATGAGTTAGCATCAAACGTGAAATAAAATTAAAATAAAAAATATTAAAAAAAAATACAATTTATGAAAATGAATGCATATACTATAAAAAAATATTCCTCATTTTTATCTAAAATGGGTGGTTAAAAATTTCCTCGTCTTTTTCAATTTAATTTTTCTTCTCGTTTATCCGTTTCCTAGTTTATGTACTACCTATATGACAATCTTAGATTATACTTAACTTCTGAGATTTGACTACTAAGGGTTAAGAATTTTTCTTAAAAGTATTATATAGGGTAGAAGCCATAAAAACTTTACGTACTACTTTCAAAAAAGCTCATTATAATTAAAAAAAAGTGTTAGATTAGTTGTCGTTATATATGCTTAATTAAATCCCCCATCTTCTTATGAAAATACATTATTACCCTTTGTCTTCTTTACCAGCCATCAATACCGCGACCATCATTGCCTAACTTTCATCTCCCTAAAACAACACAACGCACGCCTAACTTTTGCCAACAACAAATTTCACAAACACATAAACTCATATTCTAAACAATCTCACCAAAACAACCTTACTAGTCTCAAAAACTCACTTTATTTGATGTTGTATTTTTGGCTCAAGGTCTTAAAAGAATATAAGGTGGGTTGGTTATTGTGATGGGTTTTGATTTGACAAGGATCGATGATGAGTTTGTATAAGTTTGTTTCTGAGTATGTGATAAGGAGATGAGATGTTTGTTGTTTAAATTGTTTCGAATCTTGTGGAATTGTTGTTGTTGGCCCGAAAAATGGATTTTTAATCGAAATTTTTGTGTTTGGCCGGAGTTATATAAGATGTAGAAGATGAAGTTGAAAAAATATCAAATTACCTTTAAATGTGATGTATAATGAGCTTTTCTAAAATAGATAAACTAAACTAGCGATTCAAGGCCTTTGAGCTAGTGATATGTGAGTTGCCCACGAACCAATAGTTTGTGGGTTCAAGCCTCGCTGGAGGCATTTGTGAGATATATTATGAGATAGGTGGTATAGGGTGTGAAAATTGAAAAAAAAAAAAAAAAAAAAAAAAAAAAAAAAATTCTGCACAAATCATTACCATTAATTATTAAGAAAAAGCCACTATAAAGTATTTAGTTTTCGAGATCCATATCGTTATAGCATCATGGTGATTTAAGGAAACTGTTGTACTAAAATTAATGCTAGAGACCAACAGACTTATTCGATAGCAACAAAATCTTGCAGGTTGCACTTAGTTATGCAACTTTAAAAATGAATTGCTATCAAAATTCCTATAAAATAAACATTTTGATAGAATTTACCTAGTGACATTATGACTTCGACACCATACTTGCAAGAAAAAGAAAACAAAGAGAAGTTCAATATAAATGCCTTATCACTCGTTGAATTCTTATTTACATAGATTGGGGACAATTTTTTATGTAAGTAACAATTTATAAATGAGTGGGCTTATTGGTATCCGATATTACATGAGTACGAACTCAAGCCTCAGTACCCTCATCTTTTCACAGCACCACTCTGACGGCGAACACAAACTGAATCCCGGGACAGGATTCCTTTAAGGGGCACGGACTGTAAGAATTCATATTTTTCAGATCATTATTTAATCAGTTACTTTTACTTATTATTTTAACTTCGTGGAAATTATCTTTTACGATTAACCGGATAGGTTCACTCATGTACGTCGTAAAACGTATATAATATTCAAACCGACTATAGACTATACTTAGTTAACATATTTTATGAAGTCTGGTTTCCATACAATCATATTTTATAAGTCATATTTTTATTTTTTCACTTTTAAGTAAATCCTGCACATTTTGCATTTTACGTGTTTACAACTTACGTATTTAAGTTTGAGAAATGTTTAAACAATCCGTTAAAATCGTGTCTCATCTTTTATATTCAAATTAGTAATTTTAACAAGTTATAACATGGTTTTTTTTTAACCATGATTTCCGACCTTTTTGGCCGACTAGTTCACGGGGTTTGAACCCACCACCACACAGACTCAAACTAGGTAAAGCCCTCATTTTTCAAGAGGTTGGCGTGGCCACTTAAGGTTGTTTGCACCTAGCCGGAATTGAACTTGAGACCTCACACATTTTTAGAGTGATAGTCACAAGCCCTTTTGTCACTAGGCCACCCTTAATGTTTATGTAACTTAATACTTGGGATCTTTTGTCTGTACTTTGTACTATGAAGTAACACCCCAGTGACACTATCTTCAGCTACGATATTTTAGGGGTGTTCCATATTGGTATCAGATCTCTGGTTATAGAGAACTAGGTTGCATTTAAACCTAGTCTATAACCGTTGCATCATAACATTTTATCATAAACGTTCTGCTACATCTCGCGCACTAAGTCATAAAATTGTCATGCGTACTCAAAAAATTTAATGGCCTTTAAAATTCTTTCAAGACATTGTGAGTGATAAAGTGGTCTTTAAAACATTTTCATAACTTTACACAATATCATTTTTTATGATATTGAAACCCGTCACAGTTTATTGATCTCACTGGCTATCTTCTTATTTGTCAATAAATACGAGTTTGAACACTCGTCCCATACTTTTGGAACATCTACGTCATCTTGTAATTCTTCGTCTAGTAACACACCGATTGAGTATGAGTGTTATATCGGGAATTCTTAAGTAGGATGATTTATAATATCCTTATTTAAATGGATTAGGACGCCTATGCATTTAAATAAAGAAATTGTAAATTGCCGAACCATAAGTTTATAATTCTTATTTACATAGATTGTGACACTTCTTTATGTAAGTAACAACTTATAAATGAGTGGTCTTATTGGTATCTGATATGACATGAGTACGAACTCAAGCCAGAGTACCCTCATCTTTTCTCCGACACCACTCTGACGGCCAACACAAACTGAATCCCATGACGGATTCCTCTAAGGGGTACGGACTGTAACAATTCAAATTTTTAGATCATTATTTCATCAATTACTTTTAATTATTATTTTAATTTCGCAGAAATTATCTTTTACGAGTATCCAGATAGGTTCACTCACGTACATCGTAAAACGTACATAATATTCAAACCGACTATAGACTATACTTAGTCAACATATTTTATGCACTTTGGTTTTCTTACAATCATATTTTATAAGTCCTATTTTTATCTTTCCACTTTTAAGTAAACCCTTCACATTTTGCGTTTTACGTGTTTATAACTTACGTATTTAAGTTTGAGAAACGTTTAAACACTCCGTTAAATTCGTGTCTCATCTTTTATATTCAAATTAGCTATTTTAACAAGTTATAACATTTTTATATGTTTTAGACTTTTATATTAGCTCTGTATTTCTAATGCATTCTGTATGTTTTGAACAATTATTGGACTTAATTATGCTTTGTACATGGATTATAACACTAGAAAACTTGAATTGGACTTGACTTACAAAAACAGTTTCTGGCCAGGGGTAAAAATGGAATAAAATAAATTATTCAGTAGACTTTAGACTTTAGGTAAAAGTATAGGGTTATAGATTTATGTCTTGTGGTCATTTTTCCGGGAGGCTCATTCTGTAATTCCTCGCGATATTTAAAATAGGAAATAAATTGTAACTATGTCGAAAACTGCACACTGAATTTTATTGGCTAAAACTCATAAAGGTTGTTCAAAACCCTCTATTGACATTCAAATAAAAGTTGTATATAACACTTTAACTTGAACGTGTCCGCAAAAACCGGATCAAACGGAGTTGTAGAACATAAGACATCGCCATTTTGGCGAGACTGTTTTGATGTTGTTAGAAATCAACTTGTGTACTTAAGGGTAAATTAATAATTTCAATTTGGTTATGTAATTTTTGAGATAATGAGACCCACAAATTTTTTTAATATACTCAAAACACTTTCCGAGGACGTAAAAACCAAATTATAACTCTTTACGGTTTAGGAATAATGAATTTTCAAAGTCAGGATAACTAGATAAATAAAAACTCAAAACTTGATAATTAGTATTATTTGACCTCTTTTACATGAAAACCGAAGTGGTAGGACCCATTATCAGAAAAATAGACACATTTACCTTTCTATAGACTAAATACACTTGGACTTGACTATTTAAATGATTAGAACATACGGACTACTAATAGCGATATGAAACCTAAAAACCGGATAACTTATAACGTAGGGATTGTAACTATTTTTACACTTGTTAAAAGTAAACTGTAACACTTTATAAACTTTATAATATTTATTCACAATGGCATATTTGATATAATAACTTTATAAAACTTATTTGCATATTTACAATATCATTTTAAAACCTAAGACGCAACATATTTAGGTTGCTCGTAGGGTTTTCTCGGCTTATTCATCACCTTATTTGCACCTTGCTTATCACATTTGCTTACGGTGAGTTTCATAGCCCTACTTTTACTTGTTTATACTTGTTATACTTTGGGGTAAGAATACATTGCTTGTTTTTACATATGGACACAAGTACATAAAACATTTACGAATTGCCTAGGTTGCTTCATTTGCCATAAAAGTCCCCACAATTATGAACCGTTAATTACTTAGAGTAAGCGCGAGTGTTGTGAATAGATCTATTGATGATAAAATCCCTCGTTCGTGTTGGTCGCTCCAACTGGAAACGGACGCATTTCATTTGATATCGTACAGGTGTTTGGCAAAGCACCTGGTTCGGGTGATACATAACTAACTGTCAATGCTTCAGTGTCCTGAGCTTAGCGCAACAGTAATACTTTTCATGAAAATAATTCAATTACAATTGTCATTGAAATCTTATGGTCCACACTGCTTTTACATACATAAACTTATAAACTCACCAACCATTGTGTTAACGCTTTTAGCATGTATTTTCTCAGGTTTGTATAGCATAACTTTGGATTGGAGCATTAGAGTCGCACATCATGTTTTGAAGACTAGGATGCATCATATTTTATCATTCGATAAATTTTTAAAAATATTTATGTAACTTAACACTTGGGACCTCTAGTTTGTAACTCTGGTGTTTAAAATTAATCTAATAATAACTCTTCAAAATGTCTCATTTAGAGTTCGTTTTCTATAACTTATACTTTGTGCTATGAAGTAACACCCAGTGACACTATCTTCCGCTGCAATATTTTGGGGGTGTTAAACAACCCCACCCATCATCGTTTTATCCCAACGTCACTCAGCGCTATCGTCATCGCCACTATCATCAACTAACCAAAATCGTCATCATTACGAACCTAGCCTACTGCCGCCATCACCACCATACCCAACCAACACCACCATTTGTGGTTGGTGGTGGAGACGGTGCTTGGTAGTGGTAGTGGTGGGTAGAATTGGTGGTGGCAATGATGATTGGTGGTGGACTTGAAATGCAAACCTTAATGGATGGTTGTTAAATATTTAACAAAAATGCCAAAATTGACCAAAAATATAAGTTGGGTACCTTTTTATGCAAAGACAAAAGTGTGATACCTTGAATGGAAAATGACCCCTAGGTTGGGTACCTTTTTGTGTCATTTTCCCTATTTCTGTTGTATAGCCTAAACTTATGTTAATTGTCGACCCTTCAGTTTGTAATTTGGACCTTTTGTGTTCATTTGAAATTATTTAATGTAACACCCTCATAATATCGCAGCGGAAGATAGTATCACTGGAGTATTACTTCATAGCACACAGTACAAGTTACAGAAAACGACTCTAAAGACGTTTTGAAAAGATTTGTCATTCGATTATTATTAAATATCATAATTTACAAAGAGGTCACAACAAGTTTTTAATTCATAAGTAGTACAACATAAACGTTTAAAAGTTTTATCAAATGATAATGATGCATTGTCTTCAAAATATATGTACACCACATGCCAACTAGTACTTTAAGAACCTGAGATAACACATGCTAAAAAGGTTAACAAAAAGGTTGAGTGAATCCATAGGTTTATAAGTAAAACAGTTGATCACAATATTTCAAGTGTTATGGTGTCTAGTTGTTATACACCCATAATCAAAAGTAGTTATTATTGCACTAAGCTCATGACACGCAAAATGTTAACTATGTATATCAAAACAATGATACATATATGATAATGGCCCTGTGTAGGTACTTGCTGTATACCTAGTATCTCAATATAGTGCATCTAGTTACCTATTTGGCTAACACAAACGGATTCGTTAATCCCAATAGGCCTATCCACTATAATCGCGCTTACTAACATATAGTAATTAACGATGCATGATCTGGGGTCTTTCTGGCAATAGAGGTACTTAGGCAATAATGTTTTCAGTTCAGGATACAGTTTTCAAGCAATTGTGATCATAATAAAAGCACTAGCATGTATTTTACCAAGAGTTTATAAAACATTTAAACGAGAAAAGGTGCGGCTATGAACTCAGCGAAAGCAAAATGATAAGAGGTGTGCAAAGTAAAGTAGTGAACAAGCCAAGAGAGTCCTATGAGCAACCTAGAAATATTCGTTGCGTCTTAGGTTTCAAAATAATAAAGTAAATATGCAAATATGCTTTATAATGTTATTAAATTAGTTATGCCTTGGTATATAATGTTTGTAAATTCAAATAAGTGTTTAAGTATAGTTTTGACAATTAAGAATAGTTGCGAGCTCTATTTTTATTTGTTATTCGGTATTTAAGTTTTATATCCTTTTTAATAGTTCATAAGTTCAAATTCAAGACAAGTCATGAGGGTTCAAAATAGTTAAAGGGTTCAAATCAAGTCATATGAGTTCAAAATACATCAAATGGTTCAAAATAAATCTTAAGGGTTCAAAATGTGACATAAGTCCAAAACAAGACATAAGTTTTAAAATGCACAAAAGTTCAATAATTAATTCAAAAGCCCAATATTAGTTTCAAAAATCCAATATGAATTCTAAAGTCCAATATAATTTAAAAAGTCTAATTATCATTTCAAAATCCAAAATTATTTCAAAAGCGCAATACTAATTTTCAAAAGTCCAATAACATTTCAAAAGCCCAAATTAAATTTTAGAAGCCCAATATCTTAGTGCTGTTAGGAAGTTTTATAAAATGTCTATCTTTAAAAATCCATTTCTCACAAATCGTAAAGAGTTAAATTTTGGTCTTTATATATCCGGAAAGGTATTTGAGTGCACTAAAGATAGTTGTGGATCCCACTATGTCAAAAATTATGTAAACTAAGTGAAATTACCAATTTACCCTTATATGTCAAAATAGAATTTTGGGCTGCACAATTAAGCCCCGGGAAAATAGCGATACGTTGAGTTCTACAAGTCCGTTTAACATGGGGCTTGCGACAAAATTCAAGTTAAGGTATTAGCTACAACTTTTATTCTTTGTGCAACAGAATGTTATATGTAAAAAAATGACTTTTCTACATTTGAAATTCGTTACTCAGATTTTGACAAGTTTCATCAAATCATTTTTAGTTAATTCATCGGGTATCGTTAAAAGGTGACCTACCCATCGAAACGACCATAAGACATAGATATAACTCCCTATATTTTTTAACTAAGTGCCACAGTCCACTGATATTTTCTAATAATCCAATTTTAACTCCCTAGTCAGAAAGTACTTTTTCAAGTCAAGTCCTTTTCATGATTTCTAGTGATTAAGTCCATGTACCAAGCATAATCAATCATAATAAGAATATTTTGAGCATATAAAATATATAAAATAAGAAAATCGCATAATTGAAAATAAAAATGAGAGTGGTTTCTTATAATACTTTTGAGATGAAAATGATGATCAAGAACAAAAGCAAGAAAAATGACCAAGAATCACTCAACAAAATCAACACCCAAGCTTTCAAATATTTAACCAACAACTAAATTAATTTTATATCTCAATCATATGTGTCTAAATACCATATGATCTCAGTAGAAACTTTAGAAAAATATTTTCTTTTTGCATGTGCTAAAAAATGTGTTAAAAAATCAAAGATACAAGATTTAAGGCCATTTTCAAGCACTAAATTTTAAACCATTTGTTCAAATCAACAAACCAAAGTTTTTACACAATATGATGACCCTAAAGAGAGTGTTTTATATTATATTCAATGATCTAAAATGATATACAAAAAGATGAATAAAAGTGCAAAAACAATTTAGAAAACTATCTTTTTAGGAAGATTTGGTGCAAGAATGATATAAGGGTTCTTGCACCTTTGTTTTTACCTTTGAAATATTTCAAGATTATCAAGATGATGATGTTTTTTGGTGGTTTTGGGTCGTTGGTAATAAAAAAAAAAAAGAAGAGAAAAATGGACTTGGTGATGTAAATGAGGTAGAAGTATAGATTTTTGTTTTTGATATCTACAACATGCGAGATAGATATTACACTTTTCTAAAACAATGTTTTACTTTGCTGTGTAAATGTGGCATAAGAAGGGGAAAGGTACAAGAGTATAGTTTATTTTGTGTATTGTTGGGTGTTAAAGGTGAAGTTTGATCCCGATAATTGAAAATGTGTAGTTTTTAAAACGAGAAACGTAAAACCAGGTAGTAATAAAGTCTAAAACTTATAAAAATATTAAAACTTGTCATCATAACCTATTTTAATATTTTAGGTGAGCCTTGGGTTTATTGTAGTGTTTAAATGTTTGATAAACTTGAAAACGCAAGTTGAGAACGCACAAAACGTAAAACATGCAACGCTTAGGTAAAAATGGAAAAGTAAACATAGAATATTAAAAATATGATTGTAAGGAACCAAGATGCATAAAAAAGTAAACATAGAATATATAGCTTTAAGTAAACTTATCAGTTTCAATATTTTATAATTATTTATTTATTTATTTATTTATTTTTAGAACGGAAATTAACTATATAACAATATATAACCACAAACTATCTCATATGTTCTAAGTAGGACTTAAACCCACAACTATTTGGTTGGAGAGCCTTCGACTTCATATTTCTTTTCTTTTTTAAAAACAACATATATGTTGTTGTTGTTTATAAATACTATTATTATTTAATATTAAATTAATGTATATGCATAAAATTGTAAATATTAATATTAAACCTCGAGTTACTGTGATATGTAAACGAATACACAAATGACTCATGTTATATGTCACACCCTCGCCGGAGGCGGAAACACGAGGTGTAACGGAAGGGAACATAAGCACAAGATAATAGAACATACCAACATTAATATTTAAAAGAAAGAGTATACCATTACAATACTAATTTAGCCGACATCGGCAAATATATTACAAAGTTTAGTTCCCAAAATATTGAGTTCTTTTACATACGACTTGTAGCGACAAGTGAAAACTTCTTTATGCAAGACTTGATAGAAAAGCTTACTAACGATCACCTGAAATGCATGAGAGAAAAACGGGTCAACTATGAAAATAGTTGGTGAGTAAACACGTTTAGCGAAATAAGAAAACTCGTAAGAAATATTCAAAGCTTTCGGTCAACAAAAAAAAAAAAAAATAGTTCTCAAAGCAAAGGCATTGTGTATCCACTCAGTTCCAAATTCCGCCCATACAAAACTTGCAACCTGTGTGTACACAACCCATTGCACAAAAATATAGTGCGTCAAGTAGTCAAGTGTAAGTGGTCATAATAGTTCACAATATTGTACCAAGTATATAATAATTTAGAGATGCTCCGAACATGGGAGACTTTGCACTGCTCCAACAAGGGAGACTCCTTTGTCACTCGACCACCTAGGCGAGAATTATTGAGACCGCTCCACCAATAAGGCGAGACTTTATAGTGATGCTCCGAACAGGGGAGACTTTGTACTGCTCCAACAAGGGAGACTCCTTTGTCACTCGACCACCTAGGCGAGGATTATTGAGACCGCTCCACCAATAAGGCGAGACTTTATAGTGATGCTCCGAACAGGGGAGACTTTGTACGGTTCAATAAGTTCAAATAAGTAATAGGTTCGTAATTAAGTTCAAGGATTTGATTCAAGTTCACAAGTTCTAGTCAAACTAGTTAATAAAAGTAGTAAACAATTTAGCTCAAGAAAGGTTCATGCATTTCGCCCCAAAATATAGTAAAAACGGAAAAAGGGGGGTTTGTGATTACTCACTTGGTAAACTGAGGCGATGACAAAAGTGAGTACACCGAGGTATAATGTGATGTGTCAACCGGGACCTATTACGAATGATATGATATGTCATGAGTTGCAATGTAATGTTATGCATGCACTTCGTATGTTATTTATACCATTTACGGGTTTTGAAAATATTACTCGTCGTCGAAAAAATACTCTTTTGAAGTCTTGACCCTTCAAAAATGTCTTTACAAGTTTTTACGTCAAAATGTCATCCTACAATGGTTTTATAATGATTTTTGGTGAAATTACTACTTTTCGTCGCAAAACAATGTCGTCGGAAAAATCATGAAATTAACAAAAATGGCTTTGGAAAACTAGTCGTAAAACGGTGTACGTCGATCGTTAGAGAACGAACTCGACGGTTTTGGAAAGTTTGTATCGATATCTAGAAGTTTCAGTTCAGAAGTTTTCGTTCAAAAGGTCTCGATCATAAAGATATCAAGGGCTAAAGATGGTGGTTTTTGCTAATTGTGTGCAGAAAATGAGTTTCGGCCAAGTTTGAACATCCGTAATTAATTCACTATAAATCCGCTTTACAAACAGTTTGTTGTTTTGAAAAATATGGCCGATGAACTTGATTTTACTAGAAGACATTTCGTTCCAAAAAGTTTCACAACCTTGTTAAAAATAGCCGCAAACATGGACGTTACAGCTACTAAAATACTTGTAACGTAAAAATAATATAGTTTTTCAGAAAATAATAGTTACGGCAACTTTATGAAAACGTGCATATATTTGTCGTTTCAAATCCGTTTTCTACGTATAATATGTCCTTAGCTTCGTATCGAAGTAAACTAATATATTTTTGATAAGTCGAAATAATTTGTGAAGCTTAAGGCTCGTTTTTGACCCGAATAGAGTAAAAACTGCATGCTGAATTTTCTGAAAATAATACTTTTCGTCGTCAAACTTTAAAAATTCACCACGGCTTCGTTATAACTCCGTTTTTATCCGTTCAAGCGGCCACGGATTCGTTTTAAAGTATATTTTCTAAATATCAAGGCCAAAACTTCGTACCAACAGTAGGTTTTTCCAGAAATTCGAAATAAGGACAGAACCTATTTATATAGTTATCGAAAATAGTTTTTCTCGGACCAAACCTATTCTAATCCCTTCAAATCAACTCCAAAGCTAATCTAATCCTACCATACACCTTCTTAGGGTGTCATGGGTTCCTAATCACCATCAAGACCAAAGAATACCATGGGAATATTTATAGGATGACCAATATGTATATATAACTCAATAAATCAAGAAAAATGGTATAAATCACATATCATGCATATAAGCTCCAAAAATGAAAAGAAACATATGAAAATGACAAGGAAACATGAAAATGATAAAAACATGCTTACAAGTGAAGATGATGAGGTGAAAGTAACAAGGATTAAACTAAATACTCTTGGTTTTTATTTCAAAACCTTATATAGAGTATATACTAGATTGTAAAGAACTTGAGCTTGAAAAACTTTGGTGATCCCTTGAAAATCACTTCTATGGCCGGTTCTAAGGAGAGAACAAAGAGAAGGAAATATTTTGCTAACTTGTAAAAAAAAAAGAGAAGAATGAAGTGATATGAAAAAGTGAAGACATTTAAAGCTTGAGTATAGATCTAACCTTTCAAGAAAATGAGACCAAACATTTAATGCATACACTCCCCCCCTAGAACCGGTTTTGGGGGGGAAGTGTTTCCTCATTATATATATATATTTTTTTTTTTTTTTATGTATATTTGTAAATAAAAATGTAAGTAAATGTTAAGTTAGGTAGAATTTGTAGAAACTTGTACATAGTTGTGATATTTGAGTAGTATGAATTAAACTAAGTTTTAGGTGATCAAAGTGAAGTATAATGATATCATAAGAATTTTAAAAATACATTCCTTGTGAAATTTAAGTGATAAAATAATTACCGAGTAGTTTTTAAGAAAAACGTCTTAATAATATAAATTTAACGATTTGTATACAAAATAAATTTAAAACACTTGGAAAACTCAAAATATAGTTTTTATAACTAATTGTAAGTATAAAAATATATCGGGATCATTTTTGAAAGTAATGGATTTAATATTCAAAATAATAACTCACGCGATAACGTTTATTAAATATAAAAATTACGCGTTAAATGTGAAATGAAATGTCATGAATGAACTAATATGATGCATATATAATTTAAGAAATGACCGGAATTTGAGAATTGTGACATTCTTCCCATATCAGTGGAATCACGTCCCCGTGATTCGATTAATGATACTATGGTCCGAACCTCGACAAGAGTTCTAAAAGTTCATGCTCGTACGAACAGTCTAAATGATCATATCAATGCCCATGCGTAAAGGTTCCCCATTCAACTAAGTACGTACCCGTGATTAGATTGGATAGGGTAAACTTGCCCAATATCGAACGTAGCTCTCAAAAGACCTTTAGGTAGTCGATTCTAATTTAATCCCACAACTCATCAAACAAGAACTGTCATGAGATTAAACTAAACCGACTTGAGTAAACTTGTCTCTTAGCTTGATTTTCGCAACTCATCAAACAAGAACTGTCACTAGATCAAGCTAGGAAACAAGTTGTTAGAAAGATAGGAATCAACATCCTTGAATGAAGTCTTTTGAAAGATTCGTTCGATATTGGATTTGCTTACACAAATCAAATCAAATCAACAAAACATATAACAACTAAGGTCGATATCAATAGGTCTCAAATTAATCAATGTCGTGAACGTGGTAAAGATTGGAAGGAAGCTATGCACTCAAAATTATTTCGTACAGAAATAAGGTAGTTGTTCGAAAGAATGTACCCGTTAAGCGTTGCGGGCTTCCTCGGTACCCAGATAGAATGCTCGACCACGTGCGGGAGGAATTTCAATGTTCTGATCTTGTGGGCCTTCTATTGCCAACGCCAGGTTTGGACGATTACCTCCTTGATTGGGAGTTCTTTTCAGCTTTGGACAGGTATTGCGAAGGTGATCTAGACTTCCACACTCGTAACATGCCTTTCTCTGTCCTTGATTTCCAGTTCTGTTTGAGCAATTTTTCGCGAAGTGGCCCGTCTGTCCACATTTGCCGCACCTTGGGCAGTCTCCTAAGTGATGGTAATTACATCGAGTGCACAAAGGATGTGGACCTGCATATCCTTTGCGCTCCTGGGTGGTCGCCCCATAGTTCTGGGTTATTCGCTGCCTCTTGTTTTGCTGATTCTGGTCTCGGTTTCCCTGGTGATCCTCCTGTCGCTTTCGTCCATTGTCGTTTGTTTTTGTTAGTTCTCCAGACCTGATCACATCATTTGTCAAGCGATACGCCATACTCACAGCGGCTTGCAGAGTGGTTGGTTTCGACGAAGTGACATCCCTCCTAATTTCTGGTATCAATCCCCATATATATCGGTCAATCAACTTCTCCACAGTAGAAACCATGTGAGGAACCATCCTAGTTAACTCGTGGAACCGGATCGTGTACTTGTCGATCTCTACTCCTACCATCAAGTGGTTCCAAAATTCTTCTTCCAGTTTCTGCACTTCATCTTTTCTGCAGTACTCATCGGTTAGTAGTTTCTTGAATGCTTCCCAAGATAGTGCATTTGCAGCCCCTCTTCCTCTGATCTGTAGTTGGTTGTTCCACCAGGTCAAAGCTCGTCCCTGTAGTAGACCAGCAGAGAACTCAACCTTGTTTCCTTCAGCACATTTCGTGATACTAAGCTTTGACTCAACATTCTCGAACCAGGTTAGCAGTCCAATGGCACCCTCAGTACCATGAAATTCCATTGGCTTACATGTCATGAAAGTTTTGTAGCTGCATCCTTGACCAGCGTTTGAAGTACCTTCTCCGTTGTTGGTTCTTCTGGCATCGAGATGTGTTATAATTTGGGTGAGTAGATCCGCTATCCCAGCAGCGTTGTTGTCTAGATTGTCATTGTTGTTTGGGTTGCCGTTGTTGTTGCCTCCTGAGCGTGTGTTTCTTGCAGCCATGATCCTACAGTGGACCAAAACATCGGGTTGAGTAAACGACATTCGAACGAAGTCAGATGAGGTGCAGAACGGTGGTAATGTGTTATAGTGATCGAAACATGACAGGAACAGAGACATGCTATGTCTAACAAGTCGAAAGATGGAAAAGAGAAGATATGAACAAGGTACGGTAATGTAGACGTGAACGTAAAAACATGCCATGCATACCCACCCGACCAATGCAACTTCAGGTGACCAGACTCTAAAGACTCGACTAAACATGATTTAAAATTACTACTCTTATCATTGCATGGTTCTTCAAAAATTAGACATAGTTGATCAGGCTATGTATAATTTATGAGTAACGATGCAACGATAGGACTAGTTGACTCGGATGATGTTCAATGTTTAATAAAATAAAATAAAAATTTTTCCGGTTATAGCTGTGATTTTTATTTTTGAAAAATCGGCATTCTCTATAACCTTTGGCTCTGGTACCAATCTGTCACACCCTCGCCGGAGGCGGAAACACGAGGTGTAACGGAAGGAAACATAAGCACAAGATAATAGAACATACCAACATTAATATTTAAAAGAAAGAGTATACCATTACAATACTAATTTAGCCGACATCGGCAAATATATTACAAAGTTTAGTTCCCAAAATATTGAGTTCTTTTACATACGACTTGTAGCGACAAGTGAAAACTTCTTTATGCAAGACTTGATAGAAAAGCTTACTAACGATCACCTGAAATGCATGAGAGAAAAACGGGTCAACTATGAAAATAGTTGGTGAGTAAACACGTTTAGCGAAATAAGAAAACTCGTAAGAAATATTCAAAGCTTTCGGTCAACAAAAAAAAAAAAAAATAGTTCTCAAAGCAAAGGCATTGTGTATCCACTCAGTTCCAAATTCCGCCCATACAAAACTTGCAACCTATGTGTACACAACCCATTGCACAAAAATATAGTGCGTCAAGTAGTCAAGTGTAAGTGGTCATAATAGTTCACAATATTGTACCAAGTATATAATAATTTAGAGATGCTCCGAACATGGGAGACTTTGCACTGCTCCAACAAGGGAGACTCCTTTGTCACTCGACCACCTAGGCGAGAATTATTGAGACCGCTCCACCAATAAGGCGAGACTTTATAGTGATGCTCCGAACAGGGGAGACTTTGTACTGCTCCAACAAGGGAGACTCCTTTGTCACTCGACCACCTAGGCGAGGATTATTGAGACCGCTCCACCAATAAGGCGAGACTTTATAGTGATGCTCCGAACAGGGGAGACTTTGTACGGTTCAATAAGTTCAAATAAGTAATAGGTTCGTAATTAAGTTCAAGGATTTGATTCAAGTTCACAAGTTCTAGTCAAACTAGTTAATAAAAGTAGTAAACAATTTAGCTCAAGAAAGGTTCATGCATTTCGCCCCAAAATATAGTAAAAACGGAAAAAGGGGGGTTTGTGATTACTCACTTGGTAAACTGAGGCGATGACAAAAGTGAGTACACCGAGGTATAATGTGATGTGTCAACCGGGACCTATTACGAATGATATGATATGTCATGAGTTGCAATGTAATGTTATGCATGCACTTCGTATGTTATTTATACCATTTACGGGTTTTGAAAATATTACTCGTCGTCGAAAAAATACTCTTTTGAAGTCTTGACCCTTCAAAAATGTCTTTACAAGTTTTTACGTCAAAATGTCATCCTACAATGGTTTTATAATGATTTTTGGTGAAATTACTACTTTTCGTCGCAAAACAATGTCGTCGGAAAAATCATGAAATTAACAAAAATGGCTTTGGAAAACTAGTCGTAAAACGGTGTACGTCGATCGTTAGAGAACGAACTCGACGGTTTTGGAAAGTTTGTATCGATATCTAGAAGTTTCAGTTCAGAAGTTTTCGTTCAAAAGGTCTCGATCATAAAGATATCAAGGGCTAAAGATGGTGGTTTTTGCTAATTGTGTGCAGAAAATGAGTTTCGGCCAAGTTTGAACATCCGTAATTAATTCACTATAAATCCGCTTTACAAACAGTTTGTTGTTTTGAAAAATATGGCCGATGAACTTGATTTTACTAGAAGACATTTCGTTCCAAAAAGTTTCACAACCTTGTTAAAAATAGCCGCAAACATGGACGTTACAGCTACTAAAATACTTGTAACGTAAAAATAATATAGTTTTTCAGAAAATAATAGTTACGGCAACTTTATGAAAACGTGCATATATTTGTCGTTTCAAATCCGTTTTCTACGTATAATATGTCCTTAGCTTCGTATCGAAGTAAACTAATATATTTTTGATAAGTCGAAATAATTTGTGAAGCTTAAGGCTCGTTTTTGACCCGAATAGAGTAAAAACTGCATGCTGAATTTTCTGAAAATAATACTTTTCGTCGTCAAACTTTAAAAATTCACCACGGCTTCGTTATAACTCCGTTTTTATCCGTTCAAGCGGCCACGGATTCGTTTTAAAGTATATTTTCTAAATATCAAGGCCAAAACTTCGTACCAACAGTAGGTTTTTCCAGAAATTCGAAATAAGGACAGAACCTATTTATATAGTTATCGAAAATAGTTTTTCTCGGACCAAACCTATTCTAATCCCTTCAAATCAACTCCAAAGCTAATCTAATCCTACCATACACCTTCTTAGGGTGTCATGGGTTCCTAATCACCATCAAGACCAAAGAATACCATGGGAATATTTATAGGATGACCAATATGTATATATAACTCAATAAATCAAGAAAAATGGTATAAATCACATATCATGCATATAAGCTCCAAAAATGAAAAGAAACATATGAAAATGACAAGGAAACATGAAAATGATAAAAACATGCTTACAAGTGAAGATGATGAGGTGAAAGTAACAAGGATTAAACTAAATACTCTTGGTTTTTATTTCAAAACCTTATATAGAGTATATACTAGATTGTAAAGAACTTGAGCTTGAAAAACTTTGGTGATCCCTTGAAAATCACTTCTATGGCCGGTTCTAAGGAGAGAACAAAGAGAAGGAAATATTTTGCTAACTTGTAAAAAAAAAAGAGAAGAATGAAGTGATATGAAAAAGTGAAGACATTTAAAGCTTGAGTATAGATCTAACCTTTCAAGAAAATGAGACCAAACATTTAATGCATACACTCCCCCCCTAGAACCGGTTTTGGGGGGGAAGTGTTTCCTCATTATATATATTTTTTTTTTTTTTTTTTTTTATGTATATTTGTAAATAAAAATGTAAGTAAATGTTAAGTTAGGTAGAATTTGTAGAAACTTGTACATAGTTGTGATATTTGAGTAGTATGAATTAAACTAAGTTTTAGGTGATCAAAGTGAAGTATAATGATATCATAAGAATTTTAAAAATACATTCCTTGTGAAATTTAAGTGATAAAATAATTACCGAGTAGTTTTTAAGAAAAACGTCTTAATAATATAAATTTAACGATTTGTATACAAAATAAATTTAAAACACTTGGAAAACTCAAAATATAGTTTTTATAACTAATTGTAAGTATAAAAATATATCGGGATCATTTTTGAAAGTAATGGATTTAATATTCAAAATAATAACTCACGCGATAACGTTTATTAAATATAAAAATTACGCGTTAAATGTGAAATGAAATGTCATGAATGAACTAATATGATGCATATATAATTTAAGAAATGACCGAAATTTGAGAATTGTGACATTATATCTCTATATAAGATTGAGTAAGCATATATATAAAATAAAATCCTATTGTAACCATAAACTCCTTGTATTTTTCCTAGCTTTTGCTAGTTTTATATCATTCCGCCGTTCAAAAAAAATATATATAAAAAATAAAACTACTATACACGTTTAATAACGACTCTTGTTATTCTTTTATTAGTTTAACCCGTGCGTACACTAGTTTAAAAGTTAAATCTAGATAATATTATTATTAACAGGATATAAATATAAAAATGAAGGAACGGACCTAATGATTACTGTGAGATTATAATAAATGCACTAGACTGTACATATAGCAACGACACATATAATTCATTTTTGAAGTTTAAATAATTATATCTGAAAAAACTATTTTTCAAAGGTCATTACGTGCTATTAACACGTGCAATGTCTAGAAAATAATACTACCTCCGTCTCATATTAAATGTCCTGTTTTGACTTTTGAAGTATTTCTTTTTCAACTTTGACCTTACATATTTTGGTTTTTTTGTTGTATAATATTTGATGAAAATTATACCAATGAAAAATATGTTTAAAACACAATCGATTCATATATTTTGCATCAAGTATTGTATAACACAAACAAAAATATTTAAGGTCAAATTGAAAAAGAATGACTTTGAAAAGTCAAAGTGGACATTTAATATGGGACGGAGGGAGTATCAATAGTTACATTTAAACAACATCAACCTCAAAACCATGTCAGTTAAATAAAGTCAAATCCTTCGTCCATCAAAAATATATACAAATTACTAATCGATATTAATAAACATAGGTAAAACCCCAGTGTGCATATGTCCTCTAAGTATATAAGTATAGAAATTTTCGCATAATTATATAAAAAAATATTCATTTAAAAACTGTGTATGGAAAGGAAAAAAACAAATAGTTAGATACATGAATTGTATATTTAGTCAAATTGAGAATACACATTTTTAGCCAAATTTTTTCCTTCTTTCTCCACATTGATAGTAGCTAATCTCATAAAACTTAAACAAATTTGTGTAATTGTTCCTATTGGAGACAACTTTACCTTTACCAAAGGTAGAGAGGCTGCTTCCGGTTTTATCAAAAGTGGAAAAGGACCTCTGATCTTGCAAGGAGTAAAGATATACTAAAAAAATATATACAAAAGTTTAATATTGTTTATCTAGTTTGGTCGGTTGATGTACATGTAATCAACGACTGAAATATGTAATAATGGGACATGATATTTGGACACCCCCATAAGGAGGGTTTTCAATCATTAGAGGTATCGGATGATTATACGATATGCATCGCGATGTTGTGCTGTCTGCATCATGAGTTGTACGGTTGACCCATAAAGAGGTCCCTACAACACATCCTTGAATGAATATGTTTGATTTGTGTGGATTATTTATTTGAAGGTGGGGTATGAATTTGGAGATGGTGAAAAGTCAAAGTCAATGGATGTGTAAGAAATCAAGAATGGGTTATTTTTTGTCTTCTCAACCACTAAATTTTGTAACAGGATTATTAATTTTTATCTATATCAGGGAAGTTTAGGTTTGTGCTAAGCACAGCCCTAAAGTGTCCATGTTAAATTTTTAGAGATATATAAATTAGTATTGCCTTAAAGTGGGATCCGGATCCTTTAGAAAGTGAATTTTTTTGCAAAGTCTAAAAAGGAATGTACACCGTCAGATAAAAAAAAGATTTAATCAAATTAAAAAGCTACATATACACATAGGGGCATGTTGGTCATTACAACAAAACATATTCTTTATTACCCATCTCTTTCTCCTCTTTATTTCCTATCTCATATCCGATTCCAGATCTCGTCACCGTCGAACAGGTCCTATCTTCGTTGGACAATTCACCGGCTTAGATTTTCCGATCAAATCCGACACCATCAAACATTCCTCCTCCTCCGGCAGCAACCGACGACGATGATGATGAAAATCAAGTCCGATTGAATCCAGCGAAGACCACCACCGCCATTAGAAACCCAAAATTAACCACCGTCTACCTCAAGATTCCGACAAAGAAAAACCGACTAGATCTAGTAGAGAGTGTAACATATGTTACTTGTATATTATAGATGATTTTTGAGTTCAAAATGGTTATATAGAAATTAAGTTGGAAATGGGTTTGTTGGTTTTCTAATATCTTCTTCATTTGTTGGATTTGATGAGAAGTATGTTTCCAAAAAGTAACAGGTAATTGCAGATTAAGAAATGTCAAATGATACTTTTTTACTTTTACCTTATTGGTGTGAATGAGATAATAAGAGAGTATATGGCCCCAAAAGTTCGATGAACAAGTGAAATGCAAAAGTTAGAAGCAGTAGCAAGTTTTATTTTTCTATTAATCTCTTTTGACTTTTAAGAATAAGAATAGTAAATTGTTAAACATAAGTTCTGTTTTTTCTATCTTTTTTTATAATTCTGTTTTTTGTATCTTTTTTTATAACTAAAATGTTGTCTTTTTAATTTGAAAGATCAAGTTGTCTTTTTAATTTCTAGTTAGATTAATGTTCATCGATTAGTCAAGTTGTTCATCAGTTTTATAACAAAAAAAGATATCGGTCATCAATAAAAGTGCTGTTCATCAATAAAACGAGTTGTTCATCGGTTCAATTTAATTTTGTTCATCAGTTTTATTTCATCAAAAAAACGAGTTGTTCATCAGTTTTATTGTTCATCAATAAAAAATTTGTTCATCAGTTGTCTAAATGAAATCGCAAGGTTCATCTGTTAGAGTCACACTGTTTATCAGTTCATCAATTAGTTTTCTTTGATGTCACATTATAATGTTCATCGGTTTTCTTTGATGTTACATTATAATGTTCATCAGTTACATCACTTGTTCATCGGTTTTTTTTAAACAAATATTGTTGTTCATCAGTTTTTCGAATAAAAAAATCACGTTGTTCATCAGTTTTAGAATAAAAAAATCACGTTGTTCATCAGTTAGTCTTTTTTTATCAGTATTAAAAAAAATAGTAACGTCCATTAGTTCATCAGTTATTTTTGATATTGTTCATCAGTTATTTTATATAACGTTCATCAGTTGTTTTTTATAATGTTCAGCAATTTTCGAAAAAAATAACGTTCATCAGTTATTTTGTATATTGTTCATCAGTTGTCTAAAAGAAATCGAATGTTCATATATTAGTTGTTCATCAGTTCATCGATTAGTCTTGTTTATCAGTTCATCAATTAGTCTTGTACATCAGTTAATATTATTCATCAATAAAAAAAGTTATTCATCAGTTCGCTTAAATTTTGTTCATCAGTTTATCGGTATTCAAAAAAAATCATAATGTTCATCAGTTGTCAAAAAAATCATAATGTTCATCAGTTATGGTCACAGTGTTCATCACTTTATCATTTGGTTGTTCTTCAGTTAAAACTAAACCAAAAATAACAAAAATAACAAAAGATATATTTTGGTATACCAATTAGTGCATTTGAATGTACTTTTATAAGAAAAAACTCTTTTAGGCATTTTATCAAACATTTTGTGTGCACTAAATATGACTAAGACGTCATCATTAATGTGCAATATCTCACTCATATCATATCGGATTTGAGCGATTCAAATTTCTGGGTAAAGAATGGTCAAAAGCCTACAATTTTCATGTTTTAAGTTTTGTAAAATTCGGTTTTTAAACTAGTCGAAATTAGAGCCGAAAATACCGAAAATTTCACGAAAATGTATACCAAATTAAAGAGAATCAAATTTAAAAAATTATGGTGAAATCGGTTTTTTATAAAAGTTTGTCTTTTGAAAGTTATTTACTTTTGAAGTTTTGAGGTTAAGTAAAAAAAACATGTTAAAAGGACCAAAATGCCCGTAACCGAATTTACTAAGAAAATTGAAAGGATTAGATGGAGGACACATGACAATCAATGATAGACTTTCTAGCATTTTTAATTTTTTTTACTTTGCAAAGGATTCCAAAAGTGTTCATGTTAAATTTTTAAAGATACATAAACTACTATCTTTCATAAAAGAAGATTGACAATTTATATGAATGAAAGTAGCCTTGCAAGTTATAACAATGATATTTTCAGTCGACTAATTTAGTGAAGTCCTTATAGGTAAGAAAACAATAGTCTGGGTAAATAATGGAGTAAGCAACACTCGAGATCATGTCACTCAAAACTAGGGGTGAGCATCGGGACGAATCCCGACCCGTCCTGACTAATCCTGATATCGACAATGGGGAAAAACCAAACCGACTCCCGACCCGATAATAGTCCCGAATCGTCCCGAATCTTGATTTTGGCTGCGTTTTCTTGGGACCGTCCCGACTCCCGACCCGTCCCCGAATCCCGATTACCAGAAAAACGCAAACCGACTCCCGACCCGATTACAGTCGGATTGGTACCAGGAAGAGAGTCGGGTGTCGGGATCAGGACGTGAGTCGGGTGTCGGTCAGGATTGCTGACCTTACTCAAAACACAATAACAAAGAGCATGTCTAAGAAGTTGGGTCACATCTCTTTTTTTCATCATGGTCCTAAGCAAGAGTGGTATATCAAACTGATTGAAGACCATGAAAACAGCCATAAAACTTAAATTCAAACTTATATAATTGTACACATCAATGACCAATTCCCTTGCAGGTGTTAGTGGATTTTTACTAGAGTTAATTATATTGGTATTTGTATTAAATTATGATTGGTGTAAGTTCAAGTGTTAGGCTATAAAATATTGAGTCATGTGTATTCTCTCATTATTCAATCAATTCAATTAATCATTATTATTCGTAACATGGTATCCGAACTTTAAGTTAGATTCCATCAACAGAAATTTGCTATCTTCCGGTCATCGGAAACTCGAAGGTGATCCGGAAGAATCCCGGTTACTTTCGCTTTATTTTTTTTTAAATTAGGATTTTGGTTTGTTTAGCTATGAAGAAGAAGAAGAAAAAAGATTTGTTTGTATAAAATTGTGAATCTTTTTTCTCTTTTTTTTTAATCAGGTTTAAAGAATCATTTTGGGTAGAGTTGAGATTAATATAGAACAAAAATTATTTAAAGATCCAATGAAAAAATCCTAGTCACTTATTTTTTTTAAAAAATAAATAAACAAAATAAACTATCCACATTTTTTTTGAAAAATAAAATATCTTGCAAACAGTAAATCGTCAAGTGAAAAAAAAATACACAATCGCGACGAGTATTTTTTCGTTTTTTTTAGTACGTCTGAAAAAATCACATGTGATTTTTTCAGATGTAACTGAAAAGGAAGAAAAAAATCGTCGAAAGTATATCGAAGTGTCCGTGTATAAAAAGAATATTTGATTTTCTTCTGATGGTGTGATTCGTTTTGCTTAACGATTAACGGTTTGTGAGATATTTAATATATATTTTTTTTTAATTGATAAAATATGAATGAATATTATTGGTTCATTTGATTTTTTAAAAAATTGGATCTACATTAACTTTTCTCTTTTGTGGTGTGGTTTTCATTAATCGATTTCTTATTTGATGGGAGATTCTCATTGGTTTGTTTCGTTTTTTATCAATTCGTTTGGTTGAAGATGAGTTTAAGTAGCCCATTTGTTTGAACTGGGCAATCATATTTAATTTGGGCCTTTTGTATTAAAGTTGGGCTGTTTTTTTCCTTAAAGTCAACTAGACTACTAAAGAAGTCGAATGTCTCGATTTTCTTTTCAACTAGACTATAAAAGTAGGGCTGTTTTTTTCCATAGTCCTCACTAGGGGTGTTCGTGGTCGGATAATAACCGAATAAACCGAACCCGAACCGAACCGAAAAAATCGAACCGAACTTGTAACCGAACCGAATTTGTCAAAACCGAATCGAACCGAACTAAAAATTCGGTTTTCGGTTTGGATATAGTTTTGGCTACCTGAATCGAAAACCGAACCGAAAACCGAATTTATATAAATATATATATATATTTTATATATTTATATATAAAAACACTTTTATATATTTTTTTATATACTTATATACACAAAAAGACCATTAAAATTTTATCTTAATATAAAAAATCACTTTTTGTACTTAAAATAAATTTTTTCTTTGCCAAAATCTATTTAATTAAATTAAAAAAATATATAAGTTCGGTTTTCGGTTTTGACCCATAACCGAACCGAACTTCGGTCCGGTTCGGTTACAAATATTTTCGGTTCGGTTCGGTTTTCGGTTATGACCAAAAAAAATTTTTAACCGAACAAACCAAACCGAATAAACCGATTAACCCGAGAACCGAACCGATGAACACCCCTAGTCCTCACGTCTTACGATTAGAAAAAAAATGTTCGTTTGATCTAGTTTGGTTTGAAAAATCATTTGTTTTGACTTTCGGTTTTGATTGAAGATTCGTTTGAATAAAGAATTAAGTTCAGTTGTTTTTCGGTTTTGATTCTATGCGTTTTTTTCTTTACTCCTAAAGTCGACTAAAGCTCGACCAACCTTCATCTAAAGTCCACTTAAAGCTCGACCATTGGTGTTACTTTTTCAATATGCTGCATGTGTCACTTATTCAAGAATCATTGTGAAAATTTTGATGTCATAAAACACATCATTAGTGAATCTACAAGTACTGTCTGTTTTGTTTGTTGAGTTTCGAGACAGTTTAAGTATTTGATGTCCTAAAGCAAATCATTTGTGAATCTACAAGTTCTTCTACAAGTATTGCATGCCTTATTTGGTGAGTTTCGAGACAATTTGAATGTTCGTTCTACTCTCGCTCCAACTACGAGGGCGTATTTGTATTAGAGTTAGAACTATATTAGTATTTGTATTAGATTAGGATTGGTATAAGCCCAAGTGTTAGGCTATAAATATTAGGTCATATGTATTACTACGTATCTCATTATTTAATTACTTCAATTAATTATTATTATTATTCGTCTTACAAAAAGAAGAAAAAAAAGTGCAAAAAGAAAAAGACAACTTCTAGCTTTAGGGTATGTTTGGCGCGAAGTGTTGTGAAGCTTTTTGGGGCGGTGAGCAATTAACATTTTGATTTTTGGTGATCGTTTGACAAATGAGTGGTAAGCATTTTAATTTTTAGTGATCGTTTGGTAGATGAGCGGAGAGCATTTTGAGTTTTCAAGGCTTGCATCATAACAACAAACATTAGAAGTAAACAAATATTAAGTTGAGGAAGAAAAGTAAACTTTGCTATGTGTTAAATGGATGAGGTTTTCTCCGATGAGGTTAGAACAAGCGTGGCTATGTTAGAAAGCAGAATTGTGAGTTGGTCATGAATGGTTGTTGCTTGTGAGATAATTTAATGTATTATATGGTGAGCTTACAAATAATAGTTTATATCATTTTGGAAGGTGTGCATAAGCAAGTAATTTAGTAGTTGGGTGGCAAGTTAAATTAAAAAGAGAGATTTTATATATTAAGAAGATATTTTTTTAATGAACAATGTAATTAGTCCATGAGTGTGTTACTTGTATATTTATTATAATTGATTTGGTCTTATCGATTAGTTGTATATTTTGTAACATATTGAATTTCACAAACATATCAAATCATGATCAAAGTAGGCGTATACTACAGGTTTTAGAGAGAGAAAGAGTTAGAGGTTTGGGAACTTAGTGAGAGAAAGTGAAAGTATTATTATGAGCTTCAACCCTCTACCTTGGGAGGTAGAGGGTATTTATAGTTTCTTGCATAAACGCCACCTACGGGCTGTGGATCAGGCATACAGTGGGTAAAGACCCGTCCGTCATCCACGGTGATACTTAACTAAATACTATCTAACATAAAACAACTACGACTACGAGCTTTCTAACGATTACATGTACTTGAGGTGACTGACACTTTAATAACTGGATTTACTAAATCCTAACAATCTCCCCCTAAGGGAGGTCACCTCAAATTACATCGAATACAAACAGATATTACATTAAGATTGTTCTTGGATTCTTGTAAATGTTCTTTGCTCTGTAGCCCGTAGTCATTGATTCTTCATTTTTGCATGTTTGGTTAATCCAAGTGGAGGTCTTTAACTGATCCACGTGATAATGAGTTTTGAGCCAGCTTTGAGATCATCAGCTATCATAAATCTCTGACTCTTCCTTTGTGGTGTTGATATTATGTGATGTTGTGACTTTTGGACCGACATGCTCACATTCTGGATCATGATATCTTCTCATCAGAGTAGCGAAAGCTTTAGTTGATTCATGATATTAGCATCATCGTAGCAGAAGTATGGAGTGAGAATATCAGAGTCATTGATGCACTAATCATGATTTCTTTGGAAATGAATGTGTTGTGTGAGCATGCGGCTATGGATTGACCTCTCCATTCTGATCAGCTGCAAACATCGGGTGTACCTGCATACAACAATTAGCAATAAAGCGCACGAAAGTGTCTTTGATCACTTTCGTTGAATTGAGGTACACGGCCCACGGTTCCCCGTGGATCAGTACAAGTACTGCCTGTGATCAGGTATAATTCCAAAAAATCTTTTTGACAGGGTTTCGCAGCTGTTCAAGCTGTTCTCAGACCGGAGCGTCTCAAAGAAGACAACACGGAGTGAGTGAACCAGCGAATCTGAGAATCACTGATTGATGAAAATAGATTTGAAAAACAATCGAGTATTGCTTAATAAATTGTTTTTGCAATACAACGAAGGTTTTAAGGAAAATCAATTATCAATCATAAACACCTTTTATATTTGAAATATTAATACACAGTAGATGTGCTAGAGAAAAGAATGTTAAGCACACCGACCGGTTTTTCAAAGGTATCCGTCAATCCATAACTTGAACCAGGATTGATTCATAATTTTGAATCGCCCCATTGTTTCTGTTCAGTTGTCACATGGTTGATCTATTGGATAAATCTCACATGCCACCTACCAAGAGCTTGTTTGATGTTGGCTCTTGAAGGTTTTCCATCTTCATTGTGAATATGTTTACATATTACTCAGATGTTCTGGCAATACCACAAGGATAATGCGTAGGACTCTTAAAATATAATCTCTCTTTCCACATTGTGTGAAACAGAGAGTCTTCATTGATAGTGTCCTAAAGAGATTTATTTGATGATCTCGAGGCTCTAGACTCAATTGTGCACATTTGGTTCGTATGCCAGAGACTAGGGAGAGGGTCTCCTTTTTCAATATCAACAATCTCTAAGAGAAAGTCGATAGATTATGTCGGTTTCCCGTGAGAATGAAACAAGTCCTTTTAAGAGGAACTTGAGTGGCTTGGGAAGATAAGTGCAGTGCATCACTGGGTCCATGATGTCTTGTCTTCAATACCAGTGTTACATTAGTAACCACCAGTAGCATATGAATTGAACCCGGTTTCTGCCCTAAGGTTGAATTAATTGGAGGGCTATTTATTTTCACCCTTTTCTCATTCAATTCTTTTTCATTCTTCAACCCCTTCAGTGCTTACCGAGACTTCATAACTAGAACCTTGTTGGGTTTATTCCAGTTCTAGCTCTTTCTCAGTCCGCACTCTTCCCATATCTCACTTTTCTCCTTTTTTCATCATACCTAAGGACTCTACACTATCTAGTGGATTGTCCCTGGGTAGATCCCTCCGGCTCTGGCGGGATCGTGGGAACGAATACCTAACCTAACCATCCTTATATTACCATACATAAAGTAAATTTGGTCGGTCTATTTGGTATTGTTCATCTGCCATTGGAACCAATTGAAAAACAATCTAGATACTTGTGATATATTATCAAAGCATTTTGTACCTGAATCATTTTTGATATTTTTAGAAAAAGAGCTCCCCCTCAACATGTGCATTGTGTATTTGAAATCGTTTTGGCACACGGAGGCAGGAGGAAGGATTCACTTATTTGATTACCATTTTCAAAAAAATATCAACATTATTGTGAAAATAATGAATAAGTGAAAGATGTAGGAGAAGTGATAACTGTTATTGATTAATGAATACCAAGAGGTTACAAGAAGATGTATTTATAAGGCTAATAGTCTAAACCCTAACTTGTTCCTAAAGAATAGATGAATAGACATAAAACCCATAAGCCCATATTAATTTACAATACTCCTCCTTGGATATTCATCGTTTATTACACGCCATAAACTGCCTCATTAAAAACCTTACCAAGAAAAACCCAGTGGGATAAAAACTTGATGAAGGAAAAGAGTGCAGTACGCATAATGCTCCTCCTCAAATTAATGCATATCTTTTAAGCGTCGAAGGCCGATCTTCCGAACCAATTGCTCAAAAACTTTGGTTGGCAAAGATTTTGTGAATAAATCTGCCAAATTGTTACTTGATCGAATTTGACAAACATCAATAACTCCATCCTTTTGTAGATCATATGTAAAGAAAAACTTTGGAGAAATGTGTTTTGTTTTGTCTCCTTTGATATACCCTTCCTTGATTTGAGCTATACATGCCGCGTTGTCTTCACATAACATGGTTGGATTTCCTTTAATAGACTCGAGCCCACATTCTTCTTGGATGTTTTGAATCATCGATCTTAACCAAACGCACTCTCGACCAGCTTCATAAAGTGCAATAAGTTCAGCATGATTTGATGATGTTGCAGTTAAAGATTGCTTTGTCGACCTCCAAGAAATTGCAGTGTCTCCATATGTGAAAACATACCCTGTTTGAGACCGTGCCTTATGTGGATCAGACAAGTAACCAGCATCAGCATATCCAACCAACTTTGATTTCGAATTCTTTTGATAAAATAATCCCATATCACGGGTACCACAAAGATAACGAAAAATATGTTTGATTCCATTCCAATGTCGGCGTGTTGGCTCGGAACTATATCTTGCTAGTAAATTTACTGAAAAAGCAATATTTGGGCGTGTATTACTAGCAAGGTACATCAAAGCCCCGATTGCACTTAGATATGGTATTTCAGGACCAAGAATGTTCTCATCGTGTTCTTTCGGGCGAAATGGATCAAGTTCTCGGTCAAGCGAACGACCAACCATTGGTGAGCTTAGTGGATGAGCTTTATCCATATTGAATCGTTTCAATATTTTTTCTGTATAGTTTGATTGATGGACATATATTCCATTTGATAAATGCTCAATTTGCAAGCCGAGACAAAATTTAGTCACACCAAGGTCTTTCATTTCAAATTCGTTCTTTAATAAATTTGCAGCATGTTCAATCTCATCAAGAGTTCCAATGATATTTAAATCATCAACATACACTGCAATGATTGTGAAACCTGCCTTTGATCTTTTAATAAAAACACACGGACTTATTTGATTACTTTTATACCCTTCTTTTGAAAGATATTCACTCAGGCGATTATACCACATTCGTCCTGATTGTTTTAATCCGTATAAAGATCTTTTTAGTTTGATTGAGAACATTTCACGGGGTTTAGATCCACAAGCTTCCGGCATTTTTAATCCTTCGGGGATTTTCATGTAAATATCACTATCAAGTGATCCATACAGGTAAGCTGTGACAACGTCCATAAGGCGCATTTGAAGCCTTTCCATATTTGCAAGACTTATTAAAAATCTGAGAGTTGTTGCATCCACAACAGGTGAATACGTTTCCTCATAATCTACCCCGGGTATTTGTGAGAAACCTTGTGCTACAAGTCTTGCTTTGTATCTCACAATTTCATTTTTCTCGTTTCTTTTTATTGCAAATACCCATTTATAGCCTACCGGCTTCACACTATTTGGGGTTAATATCACAGGGCCAAAAACTTGGCGTTTTTCAAGTGAATCTAGTTCAGCTTGTATGGCATCTTGCCATTTTTGCCAATCTATTCTTTGTCGACATTCTCCAATAGATTTTGGCACAGAAACTTCATCATTTATTATTTCACTTGCTATAGCATATGCAAAGATTTCATCAACACATGTTTCATTTCGATTCCATTTTGTACCATCTTGAACAAAGTTTATTGAGATCTCATAGTCATTTGGTACATGGTCAACTTCAAGAGATTTATCCACATTTTGTGTGTTATCATTAATCTCTTTTGGAATTTTATTGATAACAACTTCTTGGACTTTGCCAATTGTATTCTGCTCTTTCCTTTTTCGTGGATTTGTATCCTTAGAACCCATTGGTCTTCCACGCTTCCTGCGTACATTTGACTCATTCAGAGTTTCAGGAATATCAATTCGAGAAGGCGCATTTAAAGCTGGAATATATGATTTTGTAACTCTTTTTGTATCTGTAAATGCATCAGGCAATTCATTTGCTATTCTTTGCAAGTGAATGAGCTTTTGAACCTCCAATTCACATTGACCACTCCGAGGGTCAAGAAAAGATATTTGTGATGCATTCCAAGTTACATCTTGTTTGTCCAACTTTTTATTATCTCCTCCTAAGATTGGGAACATTGTTTCATTAAACTGGCAATCAGCAAAACGTGCTGTAAAAACATCTCCAGTTAATGGCTCCAAGTATTTTATGATTGATGGAGAATTAAAACCAACATAAATTCCCAATCTTCTTTGAGGTCCCATCTTTGTACGTTGTGGTGGTGAAATTGGGACATAGACACCACAACCAAATATTTTAAGATGAGACAAACTTGGTTCTCTTCCAGAGACCAATTGGAGTGGAGAATACTTATGAGATGCGCTTGGTCTTAATCTAATCAGAGCAGCATCATGTAAGATAGCATGTCCCCATGCAGAGGATGGCAATTTTGATTTCATAAGTAGTGGTCTAGCAATTAGTTGTAATCTTTTTATTAATGATTCAGCTAGACCATTTTGTGTATGCACATGGGCTACAGGATGCTCAACCATAATCCCAATTGACATACAAAAATCATTAAATGATTGAGATGTAAATTCTCCTGCATTATCAAGTCTGATCTTTTTTATTTGATAATCTGGGAAATGTGCTCTTAATTGAATTACTTGGGCTAATAGCCTCGCAAAAGCAACATTTCTTGATGCTAACAGACAGACATGGGACCATCGGGATGATGCATCAATTAATACCATAAAGTAGCGAAATGGTCCACATGGAGGAGTAATTGGCCCACAAATGTCTCCTTGAATTTTTTCCAAAAATAAAGGAGATTCATTTTCAAGCTTAGTGATTGAGGGCCTAGTTATCATTTTTCCAAGAGAGCATGCTCCACATAATAAATCTTTTGATAAAAGGATCTTAAGGTCCTTTAGTGGATGCCCATTTGAGCTCTCAATTATTCTCCTCATCATTATATCACCCGGATGACCCAATCGATCATGCCAAAGGGTAAATATTTTGGGATCTACACCTTTTCGGGTAGAAACCATATTTATTTCTGTCTGATTTATGTATGTGACATACAATCCAGAAGACAGACCTTTCATTCTTTCCATTATGGACTTTTGTCCATTTTTAATGGATGTAATTTGGAGATACTCAATATTATTTTCAGTCGTGGTTTCAAGATGATAACCATTGCGTCTTATATCTTTAAAACTTAGTAGATTTCTCCTGGATCTACTAGAATATAACGCATCATTTATTATTAACTTTGTACCCTTAGGTAACAAAATGCAGGCTTTGCCAGAGCCTTCAATCAAGTTGCTAGTACCACAAATTGTGTTGACATTTGCATTTGCTATATAAAATTCATAAAAATATTTTCTGTTTTTCAAAATGGTATTTGTTGTTCCACTATCTACTAGACACTCGTCTTCACCATTTTCCAAAATGCTTTTCATATCCTTGAACATAAAAAAAAATATATATATAAGCATTTAAAAATAAATAAAAAAAACGTTAAGGAAAAGAAATAAATACTTCATTAATTTAAATTCAAAACATGAGTTACAATGCTAGAACAAATCTAGCTTATTCAACACAAAATTTAAACTTAAAACACTTATTGCGGAAAAATAAAAATGCAACTAGATAACTAGTTATTATTTCCATCGTTGGAAAATGAAGCAACAACATCTTCGACATCATCAAAGAAATCTGAGGAGTCGAAGCGCACATTAGCATTTGGCTCATAATCATTGAAATTATCAATGAAATTTGTTTCATTGTCATCATTGAAATTGTCAATGAAATTTGTTTCAATCTTTTTTCCTTTGTTTTTGAGTGATGCTTGATAAAGGTCAACAAAGTGTTTGGAGGTACGACACTGTTTCGCCCAATGAGTGTTCATGCCACACCTGTGGCAAGCATTTCCAGAATTCTTAGGAGCTTGATGCTGCATCTTTTTGCCTTTATCATTTTTTTTTCTTAAAATCATATGGCTTGGGATTGTAACCATCACGGTGCCAAACATTATTTCGACCTCCTCCACGACCTCGGCCTTGTTCATTACCGCGGTTGTTACCGCGTTCACGACCACGTCCCCGCGCTTTTGATGTTGCATTCACTTCAGGCAACGCAGTGGAACCAGTGGGTCGTGCTTGATGATTTTTCATCAAAAGCTCATTATTTTGTTCAGCAACAAGGAGAACGGATATTAGTTCATGGTATTTTTTGAAACCACGTTCTCTATATTGTTGCTGTAAAAGCATATTTGAAGCATGGAAAGTAGAGAAAGTTTTCTCTAGCATGTCTTCATCGGTAATTTTTTCACCGCACAATTTTAGTTTAGATGTGATACTAAACATTGCGGAATTGTACTCGCTTACACTTTTAAAATCTTGCAACCGGAGGTGCATCCAATCATAGCGAGCTTTTGGAAGAATGACTTGCTTTTGATGATCAAATCTATTTTTTAAACTTTGCCATAATTCTAACGGGTCTTTCACCGTTAAATATTCCTTTTTAAGGTCCTCATGAAGATGATGACGGAGGAATATCATGGCTTTGGCACGTTCTTGTGCAGAGGCCGTATTTCCAGTTTTGATTGTTTCTCCCAAATCTTTTGCAGTTAAATGGATCTCAGCATCAAGAGTCCAAGGGAGATAATCTTTTCCAGAGATGTCAAGAGCAGCAAAATCAATATTTGAAAGCTTTGAGTTTGACATTATAACTACATAAAAAAAACAAGTATATTATTTAACAAAATGTCCGTTTTTTTTTTTCAAATATCATAAACATCGTTTATATATATATATATATATATGCAACAAGTAAAAAAAAATTAACAACAATAAAACATGAGGCTATAACAAAATATATAACAATAACATAAATTATGTTATTTTTGATTCTCTTAAGGGAATCATATATTTTTTTTTTTCAAAACATAACATAAAGTTATGCTAGTGATTCTATTAATTGAATCATGTTAGAACACGAGGTTCTATTCTTTTTTTTTCATCATAACATAAGGTTATGATATCGATCCTTATGAAAAGATCATATTAGAACATGAGATTCCATTTTTTTTTTTTTTTTTATTATTTTTAACTTCATAACATGGGGTTATGATATTGATCTTTATAAAAAGATCATATTAGAACATGAGGTTCTATTTTTTTTCTTTTTTTTTTCTCATAACATGAGGTTATGATATTGATCTTTATAAAAAGATCATATTAGAACATGAGGTTCTAATTTTTTTTCTTTTTTTTTTCTCATAACATGAGGTTATGATATTGATCTTTATAAAAAGATCATATTAGAACTTGAGGTTCTAATTGTATATATATTTTTTTTCAAACAACAACATAAGAGAGTTTAAGATAATAACATCAATATATAAACTTCGAAATCATAAACATCAATATAATAAAGAACTTAACCAATATTATAAACATCAATATAATATCAATATTATCAATCGGCATGTTTAGGATATTTTTGCCATCTGTATGAGATATTGAACTTGCATATACACCTTTAAATCTATATGATAGGTTAGATTGCACTATGAGAAAAAAAAATTAGTAGACGTCGAATGAATAATATTTTTTTTTCTTTACCTCTTTTTGCTTAGAGCAAAGATCGTGCTGATAACGTATTGTGAAAATAATGAACAAGTGAAAGATGTAGGAGAAGTGATAACTGTTATTGATTAATGAATACCAAGAGGTTACAAGAAGATGTATTTATAAGGCTAATAGTCTAAACCCTAACTTGTTCCTAAAGAATAGATGAATAGACATAAAACCCATAAGCCCATATTAATTTACAATAAACATCACTTTCCTGATCAAAATTAGTATTTTTCATACTTTGTTTTAAGGATAATTTTGGAAAGGATGTGGTTTTCAAAACGTTGCTCCCCCTCAATATATGCATAGAGATTTGAAAGTGTTTTGCACATATTAGGGAAAACCTGCACATTGAAACAAATCAATCACGTTTCAATCCTTTTTGGTTTGAAATAAATGCTCCCCCTCAACATGTGCATGGAAATTTTGAAATCGTTTGGCACATGAAGGGATGAGAGCTTGCTAATCACTTATAAAACCATTCAATGAATTATCAGTTTAAATACAATTTAAATCACAAATTCTCCCCCGATCACAATTTCCAAATCATTTGAGATTTGTGATCTCTGTAGATTTAAATTGATTTTGAAAGCTTTTGAAGAGAATTGTGACTTGCTTATGAAAACCTTTAACCGATAAGGATCAAATCGGAGATTTTAAACTCCAAAGATTAAACATGCTTAAATATCTTTTGAAAACATGACATAAACTTTGGTCTGAACAAATTGTATGACAAATAACCTTTTGATTTAAATGAAATCATTCTCCCCCTCAATCAATGACATAAGTTGTTGATTGAGAGATAGAGATTTTGACAAATGTCAAGTCCAGATGATTTTCAAAAATGGAGACCGAGTTATTTTTATTAGTTTTCAAAAAGATAACGAATATTTGTTTTTAGAATCAGAGCATGAGATTTGAAAAATAGATTTAAATTGGAATTTTTCAAAATTTTCTAATTTTTATGGATTTTTAAGATTTTATATTTTTCTATTTTCTTTTTGTTGGTTTTATATTTTTGTATTTTGTTTTTGAAAAAATATGTACAAGAGATAGATGAAGAAAGACCTTTACTCCTCGTCTTCCTCTTGAAGATGTTTGAGTGTTTATGGTTGTAGACTTTTAAGACCAAGTCGTGGAAGGATAAACTCAAAACGTTCTTTAGGAAGAGCTTTGGTGAAGATGTCTGCTAGCTGGTATTCAGTCCTCACAAAATAAAGTTCCACCACACCGTTCTCCACTTGCTCCCTGATAAAATGATGTCGAATGTTGATATGCTTTGCTCTTGAATGTTGAACGTTGTTGCATGAGAGAGCAATGACACTTTTGTTATCACAATACAGAGGGATTTTGTTGAATTCAAAGCCATAGTCAGATAATTGGGATCTCATCCATAGGATTTGAGCACAACAAGATGACATGGCTATGTATTCAGCCTCTGTAGAGGATATAGAAGTACTCATTTGTTTCTTTGAAGACCAGCTCATAAGCTTATCACCCAAAAACTGAGCACCTCCAGACGTGCTTCGACGTATATCTTGACATCCTTCATGGTCAGCATCTGCATAGGCTGTTAGTGACATACCGGTGTCCTTCGGGTACCAAAGTCCCATGTTGATGGTTCCTTGGAGATACCGAAAGACTCGTTTAACCGCTTCAAGGTGCTTTTTAGTAGGCTTAGCCTGGTATCTAGCACACATGCATACAGCGAACAGAATGTCTGGTCTGCTGGCAGTAAGGTACATCAGGGATCCAATCATACTACGATATTTCGTTTGATCTACCATGATCCCTGAGTGGTCCTCATCCAGTTTGGTATGTTCTACCATGGGAGTGTCAACAGTGTCACAAGTATCAAATCCAAATTTCTTTAAAATTTCATTTGCATATTTAGATTGATTTATAAAAATGCCTCCGGGACTTTGTGAAATTTGTAATCCCAAGAAAAATGACATTTGTCCCATCATAGACATTTGAAATTTGGAACCCATCTCATTAGAAAAAAGGTCACATTCATTGGGGTCAGTCATGGCAAAAATAATATCATCAACATAAATTTGAACGTGAATTAAATGTTTGCCTGACATTATGGTGAACAATGTTGGATCAACTGCTCCTTTGCTGAATCCAGTAGATAGAAGAAACTTTGATAGCGTATCATACCATGCCCTTGGAGCTTGCTTCAAACCGTAAAGGGCCTTCTTCAAGCGATAGACATGAGTAGGATGCTCTGGAATCACAAAACCTTCCGGTTGGCTGACGTATACGACTTCTTTAAGATCTCCATTAAGAAAAGCCGTATTTACATCCATCTGATAGACAACCATGTTCTTACTTGCAGCATTAGCCAGGAAGATTCTGATTGCCTCGATACGTGCAACTGGAGCAAATGATTCTTCAAAGTCAATACCCTCCTCTTGACGATATCCTTTTGCAACTAATCGAGCCTTGTTCTTTAACACATCACCATCTTATCAAGTTTTACTTTGAAGATCCACTTTAGAGCAATGATCATAGCACAGTCAGGAGCAGGTACTAATTCCCATACATCTAGTCGATCAAACTCATGAATTTCTTCTTGCATGGCATTGAACCAGCTGTCTTCATTCATGGCAGTTTTAACATCTTTTGGTTCGACCTTATATAGTACGGAATTAAAGAAGCACCATAAGGCATCAGTTGCAAGTTGTTTACGAGTGGATACTGGACGAGAGAGGTTTCCAATGATGTTGTCCAATGGATGATCATGTGTCCATTTTCTAAGGTGTTCATGTGGTTGTTGTTGAGGAACTGAAGTAACAGAGTCGTTTTCTCCTGATGAAGATGGTTCTGATGATGGTTCAGGAGCAAATATGTTTTCAAAGGGAGTAGCAAAGGGATTATCTCCATCATAGGTGCCAGACACAATTCCATGATGTATACTCGATGATTGATGATGTGTTGATGAGACAGAGTGATCAGCAGCAGGCGGTTCTTGACTTAATGACATAGAAACTGAAGGGTTAACTTCATTGACAGGGATAGGAGCAGCCTCTGTTGATGGAATTGACAGATCATTAGCAATTGGCTCATAGTGTTCATCAAACATTGGATCAAACAATTTCTTCAAATCATCTTCTGAAAGAGGTACATAAGGAGTTGCTGGTGAGGGATTTAGTACAAGAGTAGAACTGATGGGACTACTTGATGAAGGTTGAGATGCGGGTCCAGAACTGGATTGTCCTGGAGCCATTTGCCCGGACAGCTCATCGAACGTGACGTGAATAGTTTCCATGATATCTTGAGTTCTTTTGTTGTAGATTCGGTAACCCTTCTTGTTTGATGCATAACCTACAAAAACTCCAATGTCCGCCTTAGCTCTTAATTTACCTAAATCTTGACCGTCATTCGTTGGATAGCACAAAGCACCGAACACACGAAGGTAGGAGAGATCCGGTTTTCGTTTATGGACAAGTTCATATGGAAATTTTCCATGAGAGGTGTGTATAAGGGAACGATTTTGGGTGTAGCAAGCAGTGGCAATGGCTTCAACCCAAAGAAACATTGGAACCTTTGAATAAATTAGCATTGTTCTTACGGCTTCCACAAGAGTTTGATTTCGTCTTTCAACTACACCGTTCTGTTGAGGAGTTCGAGGAACACTTCTTTGATGACTGATTCCAACACTTTCATAAAATTGACTTAAGTCTTTGTTAACAAACTCTGTGCCATTGTCTGTTCGAACAATTCTAACAGTATTGTTGAGTCGAACCTGAAGCTGCTTGATAAGTTTGATGATGACATCTGGAGTTTCATCCTTTGTCCTCAAAAACTTTACACAAGTAAATCGAGAGTAGTCATCCACAACGACTAAAATATATTTCTTCCCATTTATCGTTTGCACTCTCATTGGTCCGCACAAATCCATATGAAGGGTATGAAGAACTTCCATTACTGAGTTTGTGGGTTTGGGTTTGTGGGCATATTTCTTGCTTTTTCCCAATTAGCATGCTGAACAAAGATGATCTTTTTCATACTTTAATCTGGGTAAGCCTCTTACAAGATCCTTTCTGGAAAGGTTATTAATGGTGCCGAAGTTCAGGTGATTGAGACGACGATGCCATAACCATGATTTTGTTTTCGAAGCCTTTGACAACAAGCAGATTGGAGAAGACTTCATCATGTCTTCGATAGAGATGGTGTATAGATCGGAATTGACCAACAGAAAACAATTTCTCTAACGAAACAAGTATGTTTTCTAAAAGCCACTTCTAGATCAGAATTGACCAACAAAAAACAAGTTATGACCAAGACCTTCAACATAATATACCCTGGAGATTACACCATTGCCAACAACATAGTCTCCATAACCCATAATTGCACCAAAATGGTCGTTCCCGAATCTAACAGTCCCGATGAATTTACTCACAAAGTTCATGAGCCGCGAGCGATCTCCAGTCATATGCTTGGAACAGCCTGAGTCCAGGTACCACAGAACGATTTGAACGATCTGCAGTTGAACACAGACAAGAATGGATAACTGGATAATTGGGAACCCCATGCACTAATGGGTTCCACTTGGTTAGACAAAGAAATTAGAACAACCACATTAGAAGCAGAGTCAATAAAATCATTAGTGTTAGATGTCGGGCTAATAGAAACAGTAGATCTATTCAAAGCATGTTCACTTCTTAAAGGTATAGTTCTACCAGTGGGCATCAATTTCCTAATGGGCATTGACTGAGAAAATTTAGGGCACAACTCATTAAGATCAAATTTGCGGCCTGTAGGTATCCATTGATAACCTATATTACTAAATTTTCTTCCTGTGGGTTTCCAATGTTTTCTAACCTTCTTCCGCCTTTGCTTTCTAGCCTTCTTAGTTTGATTTTTGACATTAACAATTTTAACTGGGCATTTAACAGCATTAATCAACTCATTCACACCACATTCATGATTAGTAACAGAAGACAAGCAATCATCATTACATGGTTTGCAGATAGTAGCAGAATTCGAATTAATTACAGTACGCTTATAGCTAATACTAGAATCAACACGATTCGTTTTATTCAACTCAAACTTAGTGTTCCTAGGGTGGTCTTCTACTCTCTTCCAATGCACATTCTTAGCTTGCGAGGTCCTATCTTGCTTTGTATTGCCTGGAGGCTTTGACCTGCTTGCTTTAATGTCACTGATTACTCCTGTAGAGGGAATTATGGGAACATTAGTTGGTTGAGCTACCTTTTGCATTCCTGAACTAGAAGTGCAGGGATCTGAACTATTTGAAGGCACTTTAGAGTTCACTTTCTTAATACTAGGCATAGAATGGGTTGCATACTTGGCACTAGGCATAGAACAAGGCATCACAGCTTTATCTTTCGCACCTAAGGATTTAGGACATGTTGCTATTAAACATTCTAACATCTTCTGAGATCGTTTGGTCTGAATGCAAGCAAACCTAATTTCACTATCATGTGGCTTATTTATGAAGTCCTCTTCTACAATCTCACAGAGACATTCAAGACTATCCTTAAGGCGAGACAAATAATTATGAAATACAAGTTCGTTATTCCTAAGATGAGGAGGATTGTATTTAACAGTCACAGTATATTTGGAGTCAACAGATGACTTTGATGCAACATTCTCATTAAAGACAAGTGGCATTTTCCCTTTTACCTGACTCCTCAGATTCTCAATTTCCTTTTGTAAAGACGTTATTTTTTCGGTGTTCTTGTCACGAGTGACTTTCATTGAATCATATAACTCTTTAAAGTGTCGTTTAACTTTTTCATTTTCTTCTAGAAAACTCTCATTTTCCTTTTGTAAAACATTAACCAAGTTTTGAAGATGAAAAGTCTGAGAACACTGAGAATCTAAAGGAGGAGGCATTTGGGAGCCAGTCACATTGTTCTTTTCACCCTTTAATTCTGAGATTTGGGCTTTCAACTTTCTGATCGTGTTACAATGAGCTTGAATTTTTTCGTCACGTTTCTTTATTTCAAAAAGTGCATCAAACTCTGGAACATTTGAGGATGTCTTGATGTTTGAGGTTTTGACATTTTCTTTGAGATGTTGATATTTTAGTTGCAAATCAAAATGTTCAACTTCTAGCTTAGAAAGATGTTTTACCAAATTATCGTGATCATCCTGATCAATTTTCTCATTTAGTTCTGAGTTTTTGTTTTCAAGCTCAATGACACGATCATGGGAAACTTTCAAAGCAACAGATTATTCATGAAATTGAGAAGCAGTAATAGAATACTTAGTCACAGTATAAAACACATCTTGAGCAACACAACTCGAAATCAAGTTCTCAGTTAAGATATGCAAGTTCTTCCTTTCAACTTCATTATATTTGAGAACCTGTTCATAATCATTGACCTCAACTATCATAGCATCAAATTCCTTTTCCATTTGTTTAATATCTGAGTTTATTCGTTTTTGAAGACTCTCAAATTGACCTTTTAATTGTTTAAAGAAAGGCATGACTTCAGTTAAATAACATTCTTTAGTTTTCTCAAAACCCCTTTCCCCTTCAGTAATTCCAGTGGGTGTGATCCTTTTCTTACACGTTTTCTCAAAATCAACAAATAGTTGATAAACAACATACAGGCTGATTAAGGTCTTGCTATTAGTGGAAATAGTTCTCGGAACTAAGTGCATTGGTGTATTGGGAGGATACACAAGGGGAGGGTTTATTACAACAAGTTCAATTGCTTTTTGCTTATCCATATCTTTCTTCCAAAAAATTTGTTCTGGGGTTAATTGAATTTGAGGCTTAAACCTGTTTAGGGAGATCCAATTTTCTTTTGTGTAATCATGAGGTTTGATCGTTATATTTTTCTTTTTACACTCAGGATCGTTAAGCTTCTTGTCCATTTTCTCCCTAGAGGCATCATCTAATTTTCTATCCTCTTCTGTGCTTCCAACACATGATGGTGTTTGCCTAGGCTTAAGAATCTCATTTCCATCATATAGTACCTTATGAGCAGCTCTAGCCTTTTTACCAACCTCGGGATTTGGTTCCTCAACAAGGGGAATACTATGCTTATCGCTTAAGACTCTATGCTTAGTAATCATGTGAGCAGTCTGAATGGTATTCCCTTATACGTACAACTTATTTTCAAGCTTGTTTTTCAAAGTTTTTAGATTAGAAAAGTCATTCAAAAGTTTTGATTCCTTAGCATTAAATTCTTGTTTAAGCACCTTAACATTATCTTGAAGCTATTTCTTTTGCTTAACAGTTTTAGAAAACTTTTCTTGTGAGGAGTTTAACTCTTGTTTTAACACTTCTTCTCTAAAATTACTTTTTCTAATAGTTGTACGCATTTGGTCATCCATTTCCTGCTCACGGGTAGTTAACTCAAACTTAGCACGTTGTTCATAAATAGCAACTTGTTCTTTATAGGCATTCAGTTCAGAGATAACATAATCATCAGGGGAACAGGCAGTGTATTCATAAAAAACATAGTCATCATTGACTGCAGAAGATGCATCACTTGGTACAATCTCACTTTCACTTTGTGTCACATATTGATCATATGGGACAATATTGCTATTACCCTCATTATCAATATCTGATTCATAAGTTTCAAGAGATTGTACTTCGTTATGTATCTTTTGCTCATCAACTTCATCGTATAGTTTTAATACCTCTGAGATAATTGATTCTTTGGATGGACCAGCCTGTTGTGGTGATGAGACCTTTGGAGAGACCATAGGTGAGATGCTAGCCATGAAGATTGTCTGGGCAGTAGGTTCATCATCGACATCAGAGTCAAATGCATCACAGTCTGCAACTTGAAAGGCATTTTGATGATTGTGACCTATTTCCTGAATTGGCTCTCATCCACATCAGCATCATATGTCTTAGCATTCCCTTCTGCAAGAAACAACAACTCCTCTTCATCCAAAGCTGCTCCATTATCCTAAGCTTGCACAAGCAACATCTTGTCTCTGAAGTATTCTGCATTGTGTGGACGTTTTGGAGATGTGTAGTTCCTCGCAATATGTCCCTCACCACCACAGTTGTAGCATTTGATTGACTTTGCTTGTCCTTGATTTGCATTCCTTACACGATTCTGATTTGCCACATACCATCCACCAACTCTGCCTCTTCCTTGTTCATACTGTCTTCCTTGAACTGGTTGCACCATAACCTTTCCATCTCTGACAATAGCATGATTGTGTAGATTGGATGCAGTTCTGATTTCGTTGTTAGTATGAAGACTGTTAGTATGTGGAGTAAGGGTCAAGTTTTGTTTAACCATCAGAGCCAGTTGATTGATGAAGTGTTCCATGACTGAATCAGCATTAGGTTGCTTGAACCTCGGATCGGGAATGAGTTTGTGATTACCGTTTCTAGTCGGTATGACTTGTGAAGCTTTGGTAGTAATCCCTACATTGGTGTAGAATGCTGTTGAATCATTTGATGAGCTTGATTCTCCCTGTTTGGATTTGAACTGATCAAGGATCATTCGTTCAAACATAGCATGTATCTCATTCTGAAGCAAGAAGGCATACAGTTGCTCATAGTTGGTGTTCTTTAATCCTTTGGTTAGATTCACAGAGGTGACAATTTTGTGCCATTCGGGATTCATGTTGTTCACAAACTTTGAGTTCACCTGAACATTTGGCATGGTCATTTTGATATTCCTCATGTCATTCACAAGCTTGTGGAATCTCACGTAATATTCATAGACACTTTCTTCTGGTTTCATCTTAAAGTGCTCAAATTCATCATACAGTTGTGATTCTCTGTCTTCCTTGGTTAATTCAGAACCCGAGAGAAGCATCTTGACATTATCCTAAACCGCCTTGGCTTCAGTGTTGTGATTGATAAGCTTGTAGATATCTTTTGGAAGACCTTGAAGTATAATGTTTGAAGCCCGGATATCAGCATCATATCTCTTTTTCTCCTTATCACTGAGCTCATCATACGTCTTTGGTCTGTCCAAACCTAAGATCACTGTTCCATCTGCAGCTGTTTCAAGTACATCTTTGGTAGTCTCAATCTGATAAGGTCCTTCATCAATTGACTTGAGAATGTTGACCCCATTTTCTTTTCCCAAACAATACAACCTAATTCGTTGAGCCCATGAGTCATAGTCATTTCTGTCAAGCATGGGTGGACGAGTATCTGATCCAGCTGCTTGAACGTCCTCAGCTACAGAAGAGATGATTGTAGGCACGTTGGTAGACATGTTTACAGATTACACGTGATTTTATAACTCTATGATTAAACCGGGAAATAGATTCTTTCACGGGATTTTACTAAATCAAGAGAAAACCGTATTAGAAACAATAATCAACCAAGTAGCTATAACCCTTGAAGACAAGTCGCTAAATCACCAAGTTGCTAAGTAACAACTCGATAAAAGGCTCAAGTCGCTACGAACCAAGTCGCTAAACACAAGTTGCTATGAACCTTAAGAACCTTAAGAACAAGTCGCTAAGACACCAAGTCGCTAAGTAGCAACTCGCTACAAACTCAAGTCGCTGTGAGCCAAGTCGCTAGACACAAGTCGCTAAAGCAACAACTCGCTAAGTGGGCAAGTTGCTAAGGAACAACTCGCTAAGAGGCCAAGTCGCTAAAGAGCAACTCGCTAGTAACGACAGAGACAAGTCGCTAGAAATTGTAAAGACAAGTCGCTACGTCAAATAAGTCACTAGCCGAAGTGGAACCTCCACTACTTTGTACTATTTGTCGCCTTGTCTCAATAGACAAGTCGCTAGAGCTCAAATCGCTACCTACTTCAACTACAAGTCGCTGCAAACTAACGATGCAAGTCGCTACGAAGAAAAATAATCCGAGAACCAAGTCGCTAGGTAGAAAAACTTAAACACAACCCTTTTCAATCCAAAACAAGCCCAACCACAGTGATTCAAGCTTTCCAAATCAAAACCCAAGCACATACAATGATTCTAAACACAAAAGTACAATCAAAATTCAAACTTTAACACAAGAAATGATCCAAATGATGCAAAAACCACTAAACTTTTTCAAACCCAAAAACCATATAAAACCACTAGAAATCCAAGGATATGTAAGAGAGATGATCAAACCATGGCTCTTGATACCATTTGTAACATATTGGATTTCACAAACATATCAAATCATGATCAAAGTAGGCGTATACTATAGGTTTTAGAGAGAGAAAGAGTTAGAGGTTTGGGAACTTAGTGAGAGAAAGTGAAAGTATTATTATGAGCTCCATCCCTCTACCTTGGGAGGTAGAGGGTATTTATAGTTTCTTACATAAACGCCACCTACGGGATGTGGATCAGGCATACAGTGGGTAAAGACCCGTCCGTCCTCCACGGTGATACTTAACTAAATACTATCTAACATAAAACAACTACGACTACGAGCTTTCTAACGATTACATATACTTGAGGTGACCGACACTTTAATAACTGGATTTACTAAATCCTAACATATTTGGTGTAATTGATATGGTCTTATTTTGTATCATTAGCTAGATATTAGGATGCTATGTAGGCTACCCAAAATACTCTTGTATTCTCGGGTATATATCTCCTGTAATGGTGTTATGAGAGATCAAGGAAATAAACAATATCTCATCTTTTACATGGTAATCAGAGCCAAACTCTAATTTTTTTTTTCTTTTTCCGCTTCTTACTTCTCCTCAAGAACTAAACTATACTTTCGTCCACTAAATTCCAACAACCAATCACCTATTAGCTTCTCTTGATTCTTTATATTTTTTTGTGATTCAAATTCTTAATTCCCACTGCCCCACATCTCACGTGAGTTCTTTGTTTGTTATTGTTTAGTCTACAAGTTCTCTAAAGCCACAATCATTGGTTTGTGCTGTCTACCATTCATAATATCATTATCATTGATCCACTGTGTATCGATTGACATATAACCATTCACATATCTCAGTGATTGTTTCTCTCCATAAACGTACATCACTGCAGTACCGTATATCCATTATATTACTTCACATCTCATCATCATATCATCAACATGGTTACCACAAACGTGCCTACTCCTACCAAAGGTAACACCAAATCACAAAGTCTACCTCCATTGTGTAATTATTTCAATAAAGGATTGTGCAAGTTTGGTGATCGATGTAAATTTATACATGATCACCGTAACCGGTCGGGTGTACCATTTAAAAACAACACAGGAACACCAACTAATTGCATGTATAACCCCACCACGTGGGTTCCTCCTGGAGTTTACCACAGTTGTGTGGCCCAAAAAACACAACAGCAGCAGGCCAACCACTTAGCCCAATACCAACAGCCCACTACTAGTATTCCTGGACCCGCTACAAGTATTCTCGGACCCGCTCCTGCTTTATACCCGTCACAGCCTACTGCATTTAGCACTGTGACCCTGCAAGACCCGACATGGAACATGGATACAAGTGCCTCTTCTCACTTAAATTCTAATTCAAGTAATTTAAGTACCATTTTTAATAAACGTTTATTTCCATCTGTATACGTTGGTGACGGTAATTCTATTCCCGTCACCAACACCGGACATAGCATTATTCCTTCTTCCCATCGACCTCTTCACCTTCATAATGTACTTGTCACTCCTAACATAATTAAAAATCTCATTTCTGTTCGTCAATTCACTAGGGATAATAATTGCACTATTGAATTTGACGCCTTTGGATTTTCTGTAAAGGATTTCTTGACTTGCCACATCCTCCTTCGATATGACAGTTCGGGTGATCTCTATCCAGTCACCAAGCCGTCAACTATACCTACTGCTTTTGTCTCCACAAGTTCTTCCACATGGCATCAACGTCTGGGTCATCCCGGTGACGAAGTGCTATGGTCTCTTACTTCTCGTAATCTTATTTCATGTAATAAAACTAAGTCTACACATGTTTGTCATGCTTGCCAACTTGGAAAACATGTGAAGCTTCCTTTCTATAGTTCGGATTCTATTGTTGAACATCATTTTGATATTAATCATTCTGATTTGTGGACCTCTCCTATTGTTAGTTCTGGTGGTTTTAAATATTATGTTCTTTTTCTCGATCATTACTCTCACTACTTGTGGATTTATCCTCTTCGTAACAAATATGACATGTTTGATAAGTTTTTGCATTGTCGCACTTATGTTAAAAATCAATTTAAATGTGAAATAAAAAGTTTTCAATGTGATCATGGTGGTGAGTTCGATAATAACCGACTCCATACACTTTCTGCTAATAATGGTATTCAACTTAGATTTTCTTGCCCAAAAACCTCTCAACAAAATGGCAAGGCGGCGGAAAGATTGATCCGCACAATAAATAACGTCATTCGTACCCTTCTTTTTCAAGCACATCTACCACCAACCTTTTGGGCCGAGGCCCTCCACATGGCCGCATATCTCCTCAACCTTCTACCCTCAACCGCCATAAATAATGAAGTTCCCTACACAAAACTTTTCCAAAAAGAACCCAACTACTCCCGTTTACGCATATTTGGGTGCCTTTGTTATCCTCACCTTCATTCACCTCACAAACTTACGCCACGAGCAACCCCATGTATTTTCTTAGGCTTTCCCGCATATCATCGTGGTTATCGTTGCCTAGACCTTGAAACAAACAAAATTATTCTCTCTAGACATGTCACCTTCGATGAAACACAATTTCCATACCGCTCAATGACACCCACATCTCCACCATCATATAAGTTTTTAGAACCCACATCTTCCCCTCTCCTCCACCAAATTCTTACTACTCCCGTTAACCCTCTCCTTAATCATCCGTTGAATGGACCTCACAACCACAATCAACCCAATTCACCACACCCTAACCACCCCGATATCAACTTTCACCAAGTCCAAAACCACGAACAAACCCCTCCACAATCGGTAACAACAACAACCCAACACTTCCCAAACACAGACCAATAATGAAACAACAACCTCGGCCCAATCCCCACAGCCCACCCGAACTCACCGCATGGTCACTAGATCTCAATCAGGCATTGTCAAACCTATTGATCGTTTATCTTTACACACGTCTTCCATTTCTCCTATACCTAAATAACCGTTCGTTGCTTTAAAAGACCCTCAATGGCGTAATGCTATGTATGATGAGTATAATGCGTTACTTAAAAATGGTACTTGGGTTCTTGTACCGAGGCCCTCTGGTGTCAATATGATTCATTCTATGTGGTTATTCAAGCATAAATTTCATGCTGACGGGACTTTGAGCCGCTATAAGGCTCGTTTGGTTGCTAATGGCAGTAGTCAGCAACTTGGTATTGACTGTGATGAGACTTTTAGTCCGGTTGTTAAACCGGCTACCATCCGTATGGTTCTCAGTCTTGCAGTGTCCCGCAAGTGGCCTATTCATCAACTTGATGTTAAAAATGCATTTCTTAATGGTGATTTATCTGAGACTGTCTATATGCATCAGCCGCTAGGATTTGTGGATTCTCGGTACCCTCATTATGTTTGTCTTCTGCAAAGATCTTTATATGGACTAAAACAAGCACCTCATGCTTGGTTTCAGAGGTTTGCAGGTTATGCCACACGCGTCGGGTTTTACCATAGTCGATGTGATTCTTCATTATTTATTCTACGACAGGGTTCTTAGGTTGCTTATTTACTTATCTATGTGGATGATATTATCCTTACAGCTTCTTCTATAACCCTTCTTTAGCAGATCATTGCATCTTTACATAGTGAGTTTGACATGACTGATCTCGGGGCACTTAATTATTTTCTTGGTATCTCTGCTACTCGTCATTCTACAGGATTGTTTCTATCACAACAGAAGTATGCTCTTAAGCTTCTTGAGCGTGCTCACATGGCCAATTGTAACCCTTCTAGAACACCGGTTGATACAGACTCTAAATTGGGTCCCGAAGGTGTTCCAGTTCAGGATCCTACCTTATATCGCAGTCTTGCAGGTGGTCTTCAGTATCTCACATTTACACGACCAGATCTATCTTATGCAGTGCAGCAGATTTGTCTTTACCTGCATGATCCCCGTGAGCCACATTTAGCTGTCCTTAAACGTATCTTACGATACGTTCGGGGGACTTTGGATTTTGGTCTACACTTATATTCATCCTCTACTACTTCTCTTGTTGGATATACAGATGCAGATTGGGCGGGTTGCCCATCCACACGACGGTCTACTTCGGGATACTGTGTTTTTCTGGGCGATAATCTTCTTTCTTGGTCTTCCAAGAGACATCACACCATCTCCCGTTCTAGTGCCGAAGCCGAGTACCGGGGTGTTGCTAATGTTGTAGCTGAAACTGCATGGCTTCGTAACCTTCTACGTAAGCTGCATTCTCCTCTTTCTACTGCCACTCTTTTCTATTGTGATAATGTTAGTTCCATCTATTTGTCTGCCAACCCTGTTCAACATCAACGGACCAAACATATTGAGATTGATATACATTTTGTCTGTGACATGGTTACTGCTGGTCAGGTTCGTGTTCTCCATGTACCCTCCCGTTATCAGTACGCATATATCTTCACCAAAGGGCTTCCTTCAGCCTTATTTGAAGATTTTAGATCTAGTTTGAGCGTCCGGCTTCCTCCCGCTCCAACTGTGAGGGAGTGTTAGTTGTACATTTATTATAATTGATTTGGTGTTATCGATTAGTTGTATATTTGGTGTAATTGATATGGTCTTATCTTGTATCATTAGCTAGAGATTAGGATGCTTTGTAGGCTACCCAAAATACTCTTGTATTCTCGGATATATATCTCATGTAATGGTGTTATGAGAGATCAAGGAAATAAACAATATCTCATCTTTTACAGAGTGTATAATACCATTAATTAATATAATTATGATTCATCAAAATACATCTTCAAGTATTTGTGAAACAAGTTATTCAAGTTAAAATCATAAACACAAGCAAAAAACATGAAACCATTATCTTAATCAAGTTCTGAAAAATCAATTTGCATTCTCAGTTTGAATAACACAAAATGAAATTGACTACAACTTGAAATGAAGCATGTGGATCAGTAGATACAATGGTGGCCCAAATATCATAAGCCCATGTACGTTCTTAAATAAAAGAAAAGGTTATACTCGTATAGCGTTTAAAATCCACACATTAGTTGCATTTCGGGTCTTTGGGAGATAAAAAAAGGTACCTAAAGTTTAACCAATTACATTTATGTGAAAGTGCATTCCAATGGATCTTCATCTCATATCGACATAACAGAGCTTAATTATCTTTGTAAAACCTAAATTATTCCATCTCATTTTGAATAATATTTAAAAGATGCTATAACTAAAAGGGTTCTTTTATACCGATAAATGTTTGGTTGAGAACCAGATATGCATATCCCATAACTAAAAATATCAAACAATTCGAAGCTTTCGAGCAATAACGACTTTCTAAATTATGATGTAAACAAGTGAGCTATTCATGTAGTCATTTTCCTACACCAATGATTATATATGTGAATGGAACGTAACTACATTGACCATAGTAGAGATCACAAGTATTTTCCCAAAAGGTGAAGATCGGTGGGATCACCCTGGTCCCATGCATCCTAAGGATGCCAACCGGACCCTCCCCCAAGGACCCGGCCCCAGGCAATGAGCACCTGTCCCAGTGACTGTACTTATCAGGAGGGTGGGCTTTAAACCCAGGCTATTTTCCCAAAAGCCCCTCACTGACCAGTCAATCTGAGCATTTGCGGTGGAGGGATGGTACCAGTGGAGCTTATGGTCCATAAGTGAGGACTTCCCGGTAGGTCACCCACCCGGTACTACTCTCACTTGTGGCTCACTTAACTTCTTAAGTCTCTACCACTAGACCACAAAGCCACTGGTTAGATCACAAGTATTTTCGATTGTGAAAAGTAGTCCAAATTTTATCCGTTGTCTAGATAATGACTAACTTCTTTGGATGTTTTGAAGATACAGCGTTACGTAGCTAGGTTGAAATATAGCTACATTCGCAGTTTTTAAAAATCATATACGCAGGAAATAAATGTATATTTGACTTGACGAGCACTAGTCTAAAAATGGAAACGGTGTAACGATGATCTATCAAATGAACATATATACTGTATGACGATAGTACTTAGCTTGTTCATATATACAAAAATCGATAGACATATGTGAGTCTATAGAAATACAAAATTGTTTCGTGTGTCAAAATGTGATATTCATGTTTGCATTGATAAGATGTCTCAGAAAACTTCCGGTATCAAATTCATAAGAGCTGTTAAGAGCTTATTATCACAACTTGAGATATTGTTCATCGTTGATGTCAGCTTTGACGTAATGAAGATTGCAAATGTTAGCCATACAAACACAATGTAGAAAGTAAAGAACCTATATTTGTCACAGTTAATAATAGCTAGTGACATACGATTACATAAATGAATTTAGTTATGGGTTGTGATTGTTCTTTAAAAAATAGCAACCATAAAAGTTTCCTATAATATTTGATGTACCAAAATATATGTTAACCACCAAGATATATATAACACCTAAACCAAAAATATAGCAATGATAACTAAGGTAGAACATTACCCTGATTCTAGTTTAAGAAGGGTGTTACTACGAATTCAGCTAATCACCAACAGATTAACAAAAATATCATTTTCAGAAGTTACTACCTACTACTTCAAAATTTTCTTCATGCATGTACCAAAAAATGTATTGCTGATATCGTGCCACATATGATATACGTAGGTGGCACATACACCTTTTCTGGTTTTCCTTTGCTTAACTTGAATGTCCATACAGCATACGTAAGCAGTAAGCTGATACGTTTTGGGCCTCCAAAGAAGCAAACCAAATTACTAGTGTTTCTTTTAGTCTTGAAGAAGTGGTCCTATGACCATTACTATACTCCATTAGAAGTAGTGGATGAAGTAGAAAAGTAATTCAGTTCCTAGAGTAGAAAACTAGAGGGTCACGTACGGTAGTTATGCTTTCTTTGATAACTAAAGAAAAAGTAAAGTAAAGTAACTCTCAATACCATCTTTCACGGGTTATGGGTCCTAATCCCGTCTTTCATTGTGTATGGGAGAGGTTGAGACGTAGACAGCCTTACCCCTACCTGAGATAGAGAGGCTGCTTCCGGTTCTTTGATAACTGCATATTTTTTATATTATTTATATGTAATTTTCACGTTGAGCAAGAAATGAAGAAAAAAGAACGATTTAGCTTGTCTCTAGATTTCTTGGAGTCTTGCTAGCTAAAGGGCCTTATCTAATCTCATTTCTTAATCTATTTTCTTGGAGATTGACCATTTCAAATCGGTCTCTTATCATAAGCTAATTTCGCTTACGTGCTAAGTTCATGAATTTTGAAAGAGTTTAAGTTCCAAACCAGTTTTCGCCGCCACAGTTGTTAGACTTATGGTTGGTTTTCCACTCGTGTTTGTATATGTTTTACGTAGTGATTGCCTATGTTGTTTAGGTTAGGATAGTGGGGGTTCATACCTTTCAATTAGTAGCTTAAGGGGATTTTTTGTTGCAGTTATAAGCTACTAGTTCTAGGAAAATTAAGTTAGATTTTTTTCACAATAAAAAGCTACTAGTTTTAAATCTTTTGGATAGCTCCGTTCTAAAAATTGCAATCTGATCGAATATGCTTTGGGCAGATTACATCAAATACTGAAGGAAATTGAATTAAATTTACTCAAAAGTAATAAATGTCTAGCAAAACATCCCAACAACCATTGATAACCTGTAACATACACATATTTTGAAACATATAAAATGTTACGTCTTTGGAAACAAAGTTTGTGAAATACTTCGTATCAAGATTTGTTATGACCATCGATCTATGATCTATCGTCATCTATATAAAATACATGCATCAAAGTTTGTGAAATACTTCGTATCAAGATTTGTTATGACCATCGATCTATGATCTATCGTCATCTATATAAAATACATGCATCAAACTTGCAGCTCCTGATATGGAATACATTTCGGTCGTGATCTCCTATACATGGTAATACGCACAAGAGAATTTGAAATCTTCAAGGTTTGCAACTTCATGTGATTTGTAACAGAATCACTAGAATAAATAGTGAGCACCTGTGCATGGGCGTCTTAGACGACTCACATTAATCGTGGTCCAATGAAATAGTATCTACCAAAAGGTTCGACGAACATTAATCGTGACAGTAATGACGAGTCACTCCTTAACCTTTGTCGTGTCTACCCATATTGCCTTCGAGAATTGTTTAGCCCTTAACTCTAGTGTGGAGATTTGTGTAACCGTCAAGCTTATGATAGAATACATGATATGACTGTGCGATTGAGTGATCACCCCTAAATTGACACTTAGAATAGTTGAGAGATTTGAGTGTTTGTTCCCCTTTCGTGAGGTGTTCAACTTTGTTTTATTCTAGCATAAGGGATTTGTAAACTCATATTTTCCAGGTTATGAGAGATATCTTTTTATGAATCTATCTAATAAGGTCTACTTGAGGGCAAGTAGAGTTCAAATGAGGAGATATTTGATAACATCAAATAGTCATGAATATTAAGTGTCAATTTCCCCCGATAATGCTCGTTATTCATATCATTTATATAGATTTACGCTTTTTTTCCATTGTTTTTCACTTTCAGGTAAATTACGAGCATTGGAGCTAAAAAGACGCGGAAATGAAAACATATCTAAAGATTTATCACAGTATGCTATTTTGAAGAAGTTACGGCGTAACTCATCTCTCACATTACGCCGTAACTATTGCGTGACTCATTATGCCAACTTATCAGAAGGTTACGGCGTAACACCTCCCAAAGGTTACGACGTAACTACATTAGGTCAAAAGAGGTTCCACGCCGCTGATACTTACGCCGTAACTACTGCATCTCTTACGACGTAACCGAGTTTATTGAAGACTACGGCGTAACCACTCATTAGGTTACGCCGTAACCAGCAGATCTAGTGCATTTTACGAAGAAACATAAGGTTACGGCGTAACTCCTATATTGGTTACGCCGTAACCCAGATATGGCCTATAAATACCCCATGAATTCCAGCATTTCTAATCATCCCATTCCACACACAATACTCTGAGAACGTGAGAAAAAGCTCAAGGCAGGTCTAGGGGAGCATACGGAGCTGTTTCCAAGGGAGAAGTCACTCCATTACGATAAGCATTAGCGTTTTATATTTCTTTTACTTTCAATTCATGTATTTCGTACCTTTGAATATTGAATTGATTTGCATGATTAATATGAGCAGCTAAGCACCTTTTGGTGCTAGCCTAGTTATGATTCCTTAATTGTTTTGTTTGCGTTTACCTTTACTTCCGTACAATTATTTCTAAGTGTATGCATGCATAGTTCATTGGTAGCCACCCTTGGTTCGGTAGTTTTGAATGGCGATAGAGGCCAATTGCCTAGGAGATATGACCAACTGACCCTAGGTGAGCAGACTGAGACGGGAAGGGTAAGATATGACCAACTGACGACCCTTTCTACTTGTGCGATTTGACCAACTGATCACTTATCGTTTGGATGAACTTAAGAATTGGGGGGTGTAGTGTCTAAGTTCCTAACGGCCGGGCACTCACTATTATGAATCTAGCATGTAGCGGTACTTAATGACTTGGCTTAGGGGACCAGGAACAACAAGACTTATGACGGTGCGCCTGATTTCTCTTGTGGTGGCATCTTTGCTGATAGGTTAGGGCGAATTGACCAAATGTTGTCCTCTCGAATTTGACCCCACCTGAAGTAATTGGAAGTAAGTAGACGTAGACATAACTAGCTAGGATGATTAACTAGGTTAGCACCACTTCTCTCTATTGATTTCTCTTTGCCATTTATCTGCTTTTATTTACTTTATTCTGCATTAGTACTTTAATTAATTAAATACCTATCGAAACTATTATTCTGTGACAATTAGACTTAGTAATAATCCAACACACATAGCTCTTGGGACGACCTCGGCTTTACCGTTTACTACACTACACACGACCGGGTACACTGCCCGTTAGTGCACTAGGGTAAACCATAGGTATAGCGAGATACTATAAATATTAAGACCTGGTCAGTAAAACCTGCATCAAGTTTTTGGCGCCGCTGCCGGGGAGCTATTTTAGGATTTCATATTAAGTCTGTTTTTAATTTTCTTTCTGATAATGTCAGGATACAAGACTCGCAGCTTGAGGCCTTTTTTGGCCATCCCATTCGATGACCCGGAGAAGCAATTTCGAAGAAGGAAAGTCTACTCTCCGGTTCCTATTCACAACATCTTCTCATTTTACGAATCAGACCAGTCGGACGCAGAACCGGAGGTTATCAATGAAAATAATATCGATGACCTAACTATAGAGCAGTATTTAGAGCGACCGAATGAGAACTGCCAACGAAGCTTCACTCTGGATTCTCACACTGAAAAATACTCTATTCCAGATCGTATTATTCGAGAGTTACATGAACTTGAGTTTTCAGGAAACGAAGATGAGGACGCTCAGAATCACGTAGAAGAAGTTCTCCACTTTTCCTCTCTTTTCAACGTCAGAGGTACTCCGAGCTATTCAGTCACTGCAAGGATTTTTCCTATGACTCTTTCTGGGACAACGAAAAGATGGTATAACAAACTCCCTCACGATTGTAAAGGAGCATGGGATAAACTTAGAAAAGAATTCGTCCTGCAATTTTGCCCTCCTTAAAAAATGGCCAAACTTCTTGGGAAAATCTATCAATTCGTTCAGGTTGGAGAAGAAACTGTTTACCAAGCATGGGAAAGATTTAATGAGCTTCTCTATCGATGCCCTACCCATGACTTAAACAAACATCAGATCGTATACGTCTTCTATCGTGGGATTAATGCGCGAACACGAGAACTTCTCGATTCACCAAGACCTATTCCTAGCATGACTCCTGATCAGGCCCTGGAATGTATTCAACGGATTTCTGAACATTGCTACAAGTGGCACATGGATACAGGGTACGAACCGAGAGACAATTTCGATCATAAGGTAATGAAGACGATAACAAAGCAAGAATACAATTACGGGGAAATTTTTGAAAAACGAAGGTTAGAAAGAGAAGCTGAAGCATGCAGGGTTGAAAAGGTTAAGAGCGTGTTTGGGACCAAAACCGGGAGCGATCTTGAAATAAAAATTCTTGACCACATCAGGGAATAAAGAGAACGAGATGATAAGATTGAAAAATTGATGAGGACATTCGTAGATAATACAATCTCTTCTCTCAAAATGCACGATGATAGGATTAAAAGATTAGAGAAGAGTGTTAGTTCATGTCCAGAAGCTATCTCTGATTATTTAGCAGCTAGGGAGGAGGAAGTTGTCCACACTGTAGAAACTATCCTCGAAGAACCTTTGACCTTTTCGGAAAAAGTTAAGCGACGAATCAGCATGGAGAGACAGTCACTTCTGGACCAAACTTTGCCGGTAAACCCTCCTACCAATAATTATGTTAATACTAATCATCATGATATTGCGCAGGAATTAAGTATTGATTAGACAATTCACCTCAACGAAAGATGCTCAGCGGTTTTGAGGAACGAGCTACCGCAAAAGGAAAAAGATCCAGGTTGCTTCACTCTCCCTTGCTATATCGGGAGTCTAAACATGTGTAATGCCCTAGCTGATCTTGGAGCAAGTATTAGCATAATGCCTCGTTCGATGTTTTTGCGTATGGGAATTGGTAACTTAATGAAAATTGAAATGGTTGATCGATCTATGCAATCGCCATTGGGAATTGTTGAAAATGTGTTGGTGAAGATTAAGAAATTCCTTTTCCCAGTAGATTTTGTGATTCTTGACATTCCGGAAGACAACAAAATACCAGTCATTTTAGGAAGACCTATGCTTGCCACTGCTCATACTAAGGTGGATGTCTTTGCTAGAAAGTTGACTCTTGAAGCTAATGGATAAATTGCTACTTTCAGACCTAATGAACATTTGTCTACCCCGGAGAAGGTATGTACAATTGACCCCGTAGGCAATTTTGGTGAAGCTTTAGAAAAATTTCTTAGCGACCCCCCGGATCCTGGAGAGGTTGACTCGGGGAGAGATTTTGATGTTTTCGTCAATTTTGAGGAAGAGGATAACTTAGGATTTAGTGCTGAAGACCTCTCTAGTGACGTCGAGATGGCCCATTGGCAAGATAACTCTGGTAAGACTTTTTCGCAACCACCAACCTAAATTTTATGAGGTAGGAACACGCATACATCATAGAAACCCATATTATCTTAAGATCTCATGCAACTGTATGCAATATCTCTGTTTTAAATTGTACACAGTAAGGTCTAACTCATCTAAGGTTATTTTCAATACTTTTCATTAGCTGATTAATGTTGAATTTATTTGCTATCATGAAGCATGCATCCACACCTTTTGAAGCGAGGTAATCTAAACAGGTTATCTTGATATGGCTTATGAAGATGGTTATGTGATGTTTATGACCTAACGTTTTTTTTCTTTTTTATTTACTATTGGTAATACGATATCTTTGTGTTATACTGCAGGTTATGACGTTCCGTATGCATCATGTTTCCAGGTTTTCTCTTTCTTACACTGTTCATAATTATTGAAAACTTTCTTTTATTATTCAGTTAATTATTTGTGTGATTCAATACTCAAAAGTTGAGAAAAATGAAAGCTAAACATCGTAGAACTTATGTGAAGTCTTCAAAGAACACAAATACTAAATCAACTCATGACGTCAATGCCAAGGAAATCCTACTGCTACCCTTGACCGAGGTATATATTTTATGGGCTTAATGTTGGTTTAGCTTTGTTTAATAAGCTAACTTGGATGAATATGAAATATTCTTTCAACACCAACAGTACATGGCAATGACATGTTGATGGAATGCACACCTACAACACCAACTGGTGGACAATACAAGCATACATAGCTTATTATGTAGTTATGAGTATTGATGATCAGTTTTTTCTTTATTTCAAGGAGCCTACATTCATCACAAGGAAATTAAAGTTGTACAAGGGATCAAAATTACTTCTCAGATAACGTTTAATAAGACAATAACTTTATTCATTAATGGTGTTAACATCTTTGTTGTATTGAACAGAATCTTGAGCATGTAGCGGCAGGGACCTCCCTATATGTGGTAGGGGAGAACGATGATGTGGAAGAGAAAAAGGAATTAGTCATGTACAATATGAGGAATGTAATGAGCATGATTGATTAAAGTGATGAAGGAGTTTATGTTCAAGCATGTACTATTGGATCATTGGAGGCATTGTTAGAGTTTTTAAAGACTCCAGCAGTGAACATACCTGTTAGTGGTATAGGTATAGGTCCGACACATAAAAAGGATGTCATAAAGGCTAGCGTCATGCTAGGTGACTTAATACCAAGGTCGGACGAGTGGTTGAACCAGTATGTTTAATTTTCAAGTATGGGTTTTCTTGTGAACTTTGTTTTAACTGATTTACATTATGCATGTAGGTTAAACTTTCTTGCTCCTTCACGTAATCTTCAATCGTCCCCATGTGTTCTGCGCATTGTGACATTATGTAACCATATACCTGAACAGGATATTGTTTTAATTAGCTTCTCAATCAAAATGAAGTTTATAGATATTTTATATTTTTGGATTAACATTACATCATGCAATTTGTTGGAAACTAGAAGGGGGGTTGAATAGTTTTGCCGATTTTAAGTTAGTTTCTAAAAACTTTAGATTCGATGTTATGTGGAATCGTATGGATGAAGATAAAATATAGATCTAAGAGTAATGCAAGTAAAGAAAGTAAAGTAAAGGATAGAAATGACACAACCGATTTATAGTGGTTTGGCTGCAAGGACACCTTCCTTGCCCTACTCCACTCCTCGAGTGACCTACTCGAGAGTTCAAGCACTATGTCAACAAACTCCTTCAACTTGGCGGAGAAGCCTTCACAATGTTGCTTACACCTTTTTCCGGTACAAAGCTAAATACCGAGTTCATAACACGGAGGACCAAACCAACACGACTATTACACAACAAATATGTGAAATATCAAGTACAAGACCTTTGCTACAGAAATCTTGTGGAGGAACAAATCAATCAAGGACCCCTTGCTTGGATGACTTGTAGAAAGCTCGTGATCTCGCCTTAGAGAAGGACCTATATGAGAATCACAATAGAAGAAAGAAGAACAACTCTCTAGATCAAGTGATCTTTTGTTAGAAGAGTGTAAGAATATATGAGAGAGTTAGTAAGAAGAGGGGTGAAGATGATGAAGAAATGGCTCTCTATTTATAGGAAAAATCTTGCCACTGTTGCACGGATCCCACAGATCCCTCCCTTAAGGGATCCGTCTAGTGTAACTTCAGGGATCCGTGGGACGCTCCTCTTTACCCATGGGTTTTTTGGTTATGGGTCATGGGTCATGGGTTATGGGTTGGTCCATGGGTATTTCATTAGATACAATGTATCTAATAGATGCAATGCATCTAGTCATATAGATATGGGTTAATACCATGGGTTGTGGATATGCTCCATGGGTTGTGGTTTTTACCCATCCTAATAAACTATTACAACAAATGATTTATTACAACAATTTGTATTAAATGACTATATGTAAATGCTTTACAAAAATAGCATGTATCCTTATAACTTTACTTATGATAACATTATATTTGTTATCAACAAAACACAAAGAGACCGCTAAATATTAATAAACGTTTTTACGGTTTATTTGTATTAACACAATTGATTTAGGTTACATGTTGAAAAGGCAACCATTATTGAAACTTCTACTTAGTTAAGGGTAAGAATCAGTAAATCATAATCAATATTTCGAGGTAATCTTTAATGGGTCTGAAAATGTTATTATTGTACATATATACATTGGTTGAAACAGTATTGCACTAGACTCTTAGATGATGGTACTATCCATATGCAACTTTAATTGAAAACAGTCATTTCTTCGCCCTTCAAATATTTTTATATATGATTGATGTGAGGAACTGATGAAGTGTTGATTATGATGACTGTAATAGCTAGGCGCTTCACATAAAATTATTAGGATTGTATGCGTTAGAAATAGGCTTTTGCGACTTCCAACCCGGTTGACTTTGACCCATTCCCCTTTAAGCTAAATTTTTGATTTGACTCATTCAAGATAAAACACAGCCCAACTCGATTTATGCATAAGTAAATGCTTCAACATTCACACCTCTACTATATACGTCATTCTCCATTTTGTTGACCAATGGAACCATTGATCACATCTGCAATGTTGAATGGCGAAAGTGACCAGACCCCAAATCTTATGGAAAATGGTGATTTCAAAATTCTTAATCTTTTTTACTTTCTTTTACTTATTATAGTTCTTTGGGTTGTCACCAAAAACATTTCTTTCGGAGCTCATGGTGGCTGGAAAACAATTCTGTGAAGAGGATTGGTCAAAGTTAAAGAAAAAATACCCAACATTTAATGATGAAGACTTGCACCATTACTTCTTTTCTTCAGCATATATAGTCGCTTTACTTCATGACAGCCTTGGAATTGCTTTGGATGGTAAAAGGTATTTTTCTGCCGATCTTGGGTTATAGGTGACAATTTTAGACCCTTTACTTATAGATTGCTCATTTCGGATTATGTTTCATGTCTAACGTGTAAACAAGGAAATGGCTTAACAAAATGTATCTAAAATCTAAAATGTATTCAGCCTTTTAAATAGTTCTATTAAAAAATATTTATAATATCTTGATTCTTGACTCCCTAAATAGATTATAAAAGACTTGGATGAACAACTATAGCGGGTCAGTCCAATCCGCCCATTGTCATAAAATATTTTATTTTGACCACACCTGCTTCTACGTCTTACGCTAATCAGGTGAATGATATTCCACTTGATTGGGCATTGGGAGCCTTCATCTCTCAGATCATGAGTGACCAAGATGTCGGACAATTATACCCAACAAAATCTATACTCGATTTCGACTTTTCAATAATAGGTGGGTTAGTCTTGGTCATCTTTTTTTTATTTGCTGGATATTATGTATCAAAATGAAGGAATCCCAATGTAAAGACAATATACGATCTAGAAAAAGGGAAATATATAGTTACACGAATAGGTAGACACTCATAGTTCTTTTGCTTTTCTTCTTTGTTTCGGCTCCTTGGGCTTCATCCATGCCCGCTTGATGAATGAGATGCTACAAAATGATATGAAGGGAACATGTTTTGCAGAGTGTGTAGTATGAGTGATTTTGGGAATCATCATATGTAATAGGAAACCGATGTAACACAACATTCGTATTGTCGATTCTTTGCTAGAGTTGTAAAGGGGGGGTGCTTAATTTTGTGTTATATTGGCTTTGGTTGATACCAAATATCAATGTTATTGTATATCTTGAGAGTCATGTTCTTGTAAGAGTACGCGGAATGACTAAAAACATTGTGGTTTCACTTATACAGTGCATTGTTCTTGTAATTAGTATCTCAGTATACAAATGTTGCACTTTCTTGTATACTTTAATGGACTTGTACTACAGTAGTATTTACGCTAAAATTGTATGGTTCTACTTAGCCAATCAAACAATGGTCTTGTGAAATAACATTCATCATTATGTCATATACAAGTGTATATCTATGTGTTGTTGATTGGTTTAGTTGTTGCAACTGTTGGTGATAATTTTTATTGGTGGATATTTAAAGCAATTGGTCATCGAACTCTAATGGAAGATGCAAGTTACTCTATATTCTCACTTATATATGCCTCCATTATGTTAACTTACTATGAATGTAGATTAAAAAATGTGTGACGATTAATTATTCTCACTTATACATATCTCCGTTCTATTAAAAATGATTGACTTATCTCAATAAAGATGAACAAAATCCAGAGATAATTATTTTCACTTATATTTGCCTCCATTCTATTAACAATGATTGATAATGATCATCCATTCTTCCGTAAAAGATGAACAAAACTCACTATATACATGTATGTTTATCTCTACCTGCACATTACCCAACTGGGATCATGAAGAGCGCAAACATATCCTCAAATTCTGCACATAAGATTTATAGAATCAAAGTCTTTTTTTTATCCTAGAGCAATCCGCTGGAAACTCATTTGGAAGTTGCTAGGGATTGAAACAATGGTGGTACAATGTTATATCGTTATGAGTAATAAATTATATTTTTTGCATTTTATGCTACGGTTTAAAAATTGAAACTTTAATATGAAAGATGTGGTTTTTGGTAGGGATTGCTGCATTTGCTGCATTTTGGCCTCCAGTGCTACATGTCCACAACCTATGAAGGCTACATCAGGTATTTCGATATATGCAGTTAATGTTTTCACCATATGGATACAAATTCTTTTGTTTAACATGCATATTTCATGTGTATTTCTGGCTTTGGTGTTCAACGGATTACAAGAGGATATAGTTTCATGAAAATTGGATTTTTAGACATTTGGCAGATAATTGAACAGGTACCTCAGTCTACTAACTGTTACTACGTAAATATAAGTTATTTCAATATATTATTTGGTGAACCGAATATAATGGAGATTCATCCTTTCTTATCAAATGGGGATGCAATGGACATACAAATTCAGTGTAAGTTTAAGAGTGGCTACAGATTTATAGTTTTCGGTACATGTTCTTTATTTAATTAACACGAACATTATTGTTAAACTAATAATGTAATTTGAAAATGGGGATGTATTTGATTCGAAACACGAACACCTCTAAACAACACCCTCTTAATGCAGGTTGTCTGATTTACAGTCGATGCCGTTATACTAAGGATAGATGCTACTAAACCATGGTACTTTAACAAGTGCATCACCTGCTCGAAGAAAGTGTCACTAGGGTTTCCACACCAACAATGTCAGGAACTCGGTTTGAACCAAGCACCAAATTACAGGTTCCATAACCAACACATTAACGTACTATCCTAAAAGTAGATAACACAACACAACATATTTGAAATATGAAACTAACATAAATAAATGTATCCACTATCTACAGTTATTGCTTTAGAGTGTTCATCAATGATGAAACTGCGACAATAAACCTCATGTGTTTTAGTCTTGAGGGACACTCGATGACAAAAGACTGCAAAGAACTCCTTAGTATACATTAGAGAACACTAAACATGTGTTCCAGTTCCACTTTGGCACAACAAGCAAGAAAAACCACCGAGGCTACATATTAGAAAAAACTATTGATGAAGAACCACTGCAGCTTCCAAGCACTGCTATAACAACAACCGAAACGGGATCATCATCAACTGTAGACATATCAACGCTCGGAAAAACAACACCACCACTAATGAGGCTGATTGATACCCCAGAAAAAGTGGATGCAAAACCTGAACCAGTGGAAGTTTCCATGCGCAAGGGTCTCTTCAAAGACGATAAGCCGGACCCAGAGCTACCAGATACCAAGAAACGGAAACATGAGTAGCATCCATGAACTCAATCGCTATACCTTTTGATTAGTGTAAAAAATGATGTAATCCGTAGTGTTTCTAGGAACTTATGTAGACAAATGTAGTGTCACTCGGGTAACTTAATCTGTAGGATCGAGGGTAGATCATGTGGATCGTGTAGTATGTGTGATTAGTGAGGATCAAGGGGATCGTATGAGATTGGTAGTAGATAGATTAGTACTAGACATTTAGCTTAGTGTCGGAAATTGTGATAAGTGACGTTGTGTGGTTTTCTATGCCTGAAGGGAGGTTGTTGACATCTTGCTTGAAACTCTCGAGTTAAATACTCGAGGAGTGGAGTAGGGCGAAGAAGAGCTTCATTACCGAACCACTATAAATCATTGTGTCTTGGGTTTGATCTTTCCATCTCTTAACTCATACTTTTGATTTGCATTTAGTTGTCTTGGTTCTCTCTTTTTTTCATACACGTCAAGTTGCACTTGCTTGATTTCTTAATGAATCGAATCGAAGTTTATCACAAAGTAAATTTTATAACAAAGCCAAAATCGGTAAAACTATTCAATCCCCCCTTCTAGTTTTCCACAAAGACCATTCGAGGTCTAACACACGAAATGAAAATCTTCATTGATCATCCTTGTTGAAGCTAATCTTTATTTAATATCCAAAAACATAAAGAACGGAGAATAAAAATTACTGCTATACTCGTGTCTTCCTTTCGGCTGTCAAAAAACAAGAACATACAACAAAATAAAAACTTACCTGGGCCCCAATTGATCTTGAAGCCATAAAAATTACGTCCTTGATTCGATTCGAACTGAAATGAAGAGACTTTGGTCCCGTGTGTTCATTTGTTGATGATAGATGATGGAGATGGGATTTGAGATTGAGATAAGTATCTATGACAAAGATAGACATGTTTGATGAGATGAAGATGGAGCTGAGATGAGAACGTGTTAATACAAATAAACCGTAAAAGCGTTTATTAATATTTAGCGATCTCTTTGTGTTTTTTTGATAGCAAATATAATGTTATCATAAGTATAATTATAAGGATACATGTTATTTTTGTAAAGCATTTACATATAGTCATTTAATACAAATTGTTGGAATCACTCCTAAATCTTAATTCAAGTGTTAGTTACTCATATGTAATAGGTAGCTTAATTATGGCCTTTATGTTTGTTATTAGCCTTAAGCTTATGTAGAAGGCCCATGAGCTTAGGCCCAAGCCCATAATGGAAAGGATGGGAACTAGGAGTGTTGCCCTAGCTTCCCTCCTATAAATACTCTTGTAAACCTTCATTTGAAGGTTGGTTGTTCAAGTTTTCTCTTTCACTTCATACTCTTCGCATAACTGTCTTAGTATAACGTGTGTGTGTGTTTGGTTTACTTGTTCAATCGCCTTTATCTCCTTCTAGTAAGCTTGTGTTGTAAATCTAGTGACCTAACAGTGGTATCAATCGCCAAATAGTTGGGTGCACACTTTTGTTTTGAAGTTTTTTTGGTTTTGGTCTTACGCGTAAAGAGAACGTGTTCTTTGGTTCGCTTAAAAACTTGTTTTTTACACTTTTTAATCCAAGATTCTTGTACTTTCAACGTTTTAAGGTATTAAAATACTTGTTTTTGGCAAAAAGTTTCAAACTTTACGCGTGAATCTAAGTTTTTGAGCTTGATTTTGTTCGTGGGTGAAGTTCTACGCGTAACCCGTTAACCGTTTTGGTTCATCAAGGTTCACACTTTTGTGTTATTTTGGTACTATTAACGCTATTCCATAACAAAAATCTGGTTTAGAAACAAATTTGGGCATAATCATTTTTACGCGTAAGATTACGCGTATCAAAACCCTAATCTTACGCGTAACTTTATCCTGATCTTCAGTTTCGTGGTTTACTCCGTGTTTTCTTGCTTGGATAAGCCTGAAAATACGTCGACTTTGGATATCTTTTGCACTGTGAAGTGTAAAAGATCACTTGGGATAAAACCCTAATCTTACGCATAAGCATAAAGCTTACGCGTAGAAATCCTACGCATAAGATTCATCTTACGCCTAAGCCTAGTCTTACGCATAAGATAATCCTACGCCTAACTTTGTGTCTACGCCTAACTTTAGAGTCTTTTCCTACTTACGCGTAAGCTAATTCTACGCGTAACTCTCGATTGTTACGCGTAACTTTGGTGTTTTTACGCATAAGTGCTACTTGGATAATTGTGATTTCTACGCCTAAGGACACTTCATCAACAAAGGTTCATTCGACTACAAAGATCCATTTTTACCAACACAAGTTTTCAACATGTCACAACCACCATACTCTAACTATTTCCCTTACACTTATCCTCAATGACAACAACAACTAAGTCCACAACATCAACAATGGAATCAACAACAAGCAATTTATCAACAACAATTTAATCAACAACATACTCCACAACTTGGAGCAATTCCTCCACCACAAATGGTTCAAACACCAAGTCTTCAAGTTCAACCCTACACAAATGACTTCAATCAACATCCATCAAGGAACACTATGAAGGAACCCACTTGGTTTGCAAAGATGTGTGAAGCTTTAAGCAGCCAACAATCAATTCATGAGGCTGGATCACTTGATAGACCTCCAATGCTCACTCCAGGAAACTACGATCAATGGGTGATAAGGTTCTTTAGGTTTTGTGATCTGAAGAAGCCACATGGAAAGTTCTTAAAGAAGGCTATCTTGGAAGGTCCATTTGAGATGCCTACTGTCATTGTACCCGGAGATCCTAATGCTATTCCACCAAGAGATGAACAAACAAACATTGCTACTGTTGTAGATTTAAATCCAACAGAACTTCTACACTATGAAGCTGATGAGCTTGCAATGCAATATATCCTTTTAGGATTACCTAACCCAATTCTTCGAAGTGTTGATGCTCAAAAGACTGCAAAGGAAATGTGGGACCATATTCATCTTCTTATGGAAGGATCTGTACTCAATCAGGAGGATTTGGAATCCAAAATTTACTTGGCTTATGAACACTTCATGATTGAACCTGGAGAGACACTAGAGTCTTATCATCATCGATTTTCAGACATCATCAATGATTTGGATAAACACAACATCATCATGCCAAGAATTGCAGTGAATACTAAGTTCCTGAGTAGTCTTGGTCCTGAATGGGGGAAGTATGTCATTTTTCTCCGTCAAGCAAAGAATATGCATCATTCTACATATGGATTGTTGTACGATTACTTGAAGCCTCATGAAAAGGAAGTTGATCGGGAAAGGATTCTCCGTGCTCAAATTGCTCAACCTACACATCCGGAAAATCAACAACTTGCCTTATATGCTCAACAAAGTTATCCTCCTCTTTGAGCTTTTGGAAAGAATGACCCCTGAAGTTTCAGAAGTTGCAAATTCAGCCCTTGGATTATTTATGAATGACAAGATTGGCA
>BPTQ01000005.1:250728450-250744040 GCA_019973895.1 Chrysanthemum seticuspe | reverse complement strand
TTCTTTGACGAATTACCGCACATCACTCGAGGTGTTTAAGCCCCTAGTATGGAACTTCTACCAATCCCTACCTAACCGCATGTCTAACTTCCTATATGCGGACTTTCAACCCTTAGGATTCGCGACCTTGAGAGTCCTTTCCTCCCTACACTCTGCATAGTAGTGGTACTAACTACTTGCCAACAAGTCTTCCCTAGTCAAGTCTGCAAACCTCTCGATACAACCACCAGCTGGGTCCTATTTGTAGTGGCCGAAAGTTGCGGGACACGCGTGAGGACCCTTGTAGTGACGTGAAGGACCATGGGGAACTTAACAAAGGAAGTATACTAAAACCTACACACTGAATTATACAGTTACCGAACACGTGTGTATTGTCACATGTTGGGCATTAACAGTTCTTTCCTGGGACACCATGCGGAGTCACGGTGTTAGGAATATATGATCCCCGAATTTGTGGAGCTCACTACACGCCATTAAGCAGTTTCTTCGAAGTTCACTGCGGTAAACAACGCCGAAAGGTTTGCTGATGAGCGTAAGTTGTGTGAGCTGGTTGATGTCAGGAAGATCAAGCTGTGGTGGAGTGAAGTTTACACATTTCTGATATGATTCAACAGCCATCTGGATATCTTCGACACGTTCTTTCATCACGATGCGTCTAATGAAGATGAGAACTGACTTGATAAATTCACGTTGAACTTCAGTCGAGAATTGTCTCATACGACCCTGTACTTTGGCAAGGTACATGTCTTCGATGTCGTTGAGGGACAAGTTCTCAAAGTCAGCCTCAGAGAATCCATAGTCCTGTTCATCTTGTCGTTTGACTATGATATTCTTCAAGAATGTGTAGTCCCACTTAGACTTGAGATCAATGTGTTTGATGGCCACGATGTCCTTGGAGCTATACACTTCATGTTGAGACTTCTGAACCAGGCAGCTTCTGTAGTAGATTCTTCGGCGTTCAGGCCAATGATGAATCCCATACAATGCATCTTGGTCGTATGCTTGCACGTTGTCAGAAAACAAGTGATTTGCACGTTCCTCGATAGCTATGCAGTTTGAGTAAATAGCCGCTGGGAATGGAAGAGTCAATGATGTAGCGTATTTTCGTGAACCATCGCTTCCGTGTAAGAGAAAATCCAGGTCTTTGTTAAAAAAGTATCGGAAGGGAATCCGTGGTTCGTCTGCTTGGCCAATGGTTGGTAGAGGTTTAGTCCAATCGGTGTAGTATGGAGGGTTGTCCCGTTGTGTGAAGTCAAGGTTTGCTTCCGGATTGAGCAAATCCATGTTGTTAGACATAGCTCGAGCGATGTTTTCAAGATGATATTCGACCTCGAGGGCGCTTTCAGAGCTTTCTGTTAGAAGTTGGAATGCTTCATTCTTGATTCGCTTCAATTCAGATTTCGTCATTTTCTTCACATGGAACTTTTCTTGCAACAGTTTTGCATGCTCCAATGTTGAACCGTCTACCAATTCCTGACCTTCATCAGGGTAGGGAGTTTGATTGACAAGTGTGGAGAACCATTCAAACTCTTCGGTTTGATCGTCATCTAGCCATGATACAACTCCAGGCTGAGTCGTCTTCTTCTTCTTTTTGGAAGTCCTTGATGATGATACTGGTTTCTGCACTTGTTTGGGTGAGGTGGGTTGTTGTCGGGGCTCAAGGACCTCTTCATCGTCACCACCCGTGTACTCAAAGTAATCACCTGTTTTATGAGTCAGGGGTGGTAACTCGGAATCGTCCCGAGGTTTATCAGTAGAAGACCGAGGTGGTGGAGACTTATGTTGAGAAGAAGTCTGAGGTGGAGGAGGTGGCATAGAAGTAGATTTACCAGACTGCTTCTGACGTTTAGGTGTAGAGTCCTTATCCTTATCATCGTCATCTCTTGGTCGTTTGGATTGATCGGCTGACTCCTTGCATGATGATCTGAGTTGATAGTCAAGTAGAATTTCGAAAAATTTAGCTTCATCCGAAGTAAACGTTCCAGATCGCTTTGACATTTGCATCACAAGTTTAGCGATTAACTCAGATTCAGAGAGATCAGCTTCTTTGGTCATTGTATGTTTAACCAATGCTACGATGTTAGGGGTGAGTTGTCTGGAAAATACTTCTCTAGTCACACCGGGGACAGTGTCGAGAAGAAACTTGTGAGTATGATCTCTTGCTGTCTTCTCCAGTTCCATTTGGACTTTAGGAACGATATCCTGAAGGTACTTGTTAGTGTAACCTTCGATCATTTCGTTCAGTTCCTCTTGTCGATGACTCTTCATGAACGTCTGAACAAATTTCCTTTCTTTCTCCATCTTGTCTATCTCATCATTTAAGGACTGAATTTGGTCAGCAAACCAATTCATTTTTCTGTAAATTATGTCCTTCTTTCTGATTTGTTGGACAACTTTTACAATCCTTTTATGAGACTGAGAAATCCAAGATTTAGGTGGTTTCTTCACTGATTTGGATGATGATCTGGTTGACTTTGTTGATGGTGGTTGTGATGAGTGAGACGAAGAATCCGATGATGAGGAGACATGAGGAGACTTCATGTCCTTAGGAGTTTCTGAGGTTTTCTCCTTTGAGTGTGTTGGACTGTCTAGAAGAAACTTTGTATAATCATCCTCGTCATCTCTAGACTTTTCTTTCTCAGTTTCCTGTTTCTCAAAATCATACACAATAGTGTCCTCCACAGGCTGTTGTTGTTGCAGAAGAGTGGTGGCACCAGATCTCTTACCGGGTTGATTAACCGTATCAAGATCTGGTGAGGAGTGGGCAGCACCGCTTGATCCTCCGGGGCCACCCATTTGATCTTTAGCAAATTCTTCGGCCTTTTGAAGGTGTCTGACTTTGTGAAACTTTTTCCTGTATGATTGATTCAGTTGCTCTTCTTCATCATCAGAGCTTTCATCCTGAGGCACAAGTGCAGGAGTCTTCCCTTTTCCTTTAATGATTTGAGGACTTGGAGGTTTTGGTACTGAGGGATTTTCATCCTTTGCAGTTTCAGAGTCTGTGATCTCTTCATCTGTGTCAGTATTCTCAGAGTCCTCGTCCCTGAGCTGTCTTTGCGGTTCAAGTGAAAGGATCGGAGTGGCTTCCTGAGAAGGAACTTTCTTCTTAGGGGTGGGTTTCCTCTTTGGAATAGGTTTCTTCTTTGGAACATTCCTTTGACTATCTGTACTTGTGACACTTCCAGCACTTCCTTTTCTGGTTCTCCTTACAGGTGTTCCAGAAGACTTTTCGTCGAGATGACCAACTTTGCCTTGTCTGACTGCTTCCAGATACCTTTGGTACGATTCGAGCTTTCTGACATCTTCAGTTAGAAGGAAATCTGGCAGCACAGCACCTTGTTTCTTTGTAGACGTTTCCTTGATTCTAACAGTGAGAATGGGTTCCGTCAACATGTCATGATTGTCGGGGTCATTGAGCCTCTTGGGAATGTCAGGATGAAGTCCAAGTGCTCTCTGGATCAACAATTTAGTATATCTGATGTAGGGAATCTTTGAGCCAAGTTTGTTGAGAAATGACATCATGTCATCCCAAATCAGAGCTTCGATAGCGATGTGTTTCTTGTTGACCAATGCCCAGAATATTTGCAGTTCCATGAGCTTAGGGTGCTCATAGCCGCTGTCACGACCAGAAACAGACTTGGTGATGATCATGTAGAGAGTTCTCCAGGGTTGAGGAATACTCTTAAGCTCTACATGAGAATGCTTGGTGATTATTCCTGTAGCCTCGTCATAACTGATATTGATTAAGAATTGGAGAGTGAGCTCTTCAGCAGGTGTGGCATATAGTTTGGTTGGATCAACATCAGGAATTAGGATAACAGCCCTTAAGTCTGCAGGTGTAATGGTGACTTGTTTGTGATTCAGAGTCACCGTCACAGCAGTTTGTCCTTTGACCCTTTCCATAGTGTTCCAGAACTGTTGGATGTAGATCTCAGGAACAGTTGCAGAGTGAGTAAGCATGTTCTGATACGGATGAGTCCTCAGAATGTCAATAGCAATTAAACACGAAGATTCAGAGCAAGTGAGGGTGTCAAAGTCAACACGGAGGTTATTCTTTCCTATCTTCATTGGATAGCCATGAGGATAGATATCAGCAATGGAGAGAACTGCAGGTGCATCCACATTCATTTGTTCAGCCATGTCGTGATCTGAAATAACATTAGCCAAAAGAACCAACATATCGAAAGACATAATGTTAGTCAACAGAAGGTCTTATTGTCTAGTTATTGAATGTACAGTGTCAATGATTGTTACGAGTCCTAAGTCACTTGTATGTTTAATAGTCCAATAACGTCGTGAAATGTTTCGTGAGTTAGTTAACTTTAAGTTTTAAAGTTTATGTTATCACTTATTGTTCACAACATATCAGACGATTTAAGTTTATTAGTGACATTTTTGGATTCGTGATGATATAATTAGTTTATTTACAAGTTTGTACAAGTAACAATTCATCATGAAGGTCAATCCAGGGTTAAGCGTAGTATTGGCAAAGTTACGCGTAGACAGGAATGATATATGCTTAGGCGTAAACTTACGCGTAGAATCCTAACTTACGCGTAAGAAATGTTACGCGTAGGAAAAGGAGACCTTATGCGTAGGCATATATTTACCTTACGCGTAAGGCTACTCGTAAGAGTTGACCTTATGCGTAGAGGTCACTGTTTACGCATATCCTTCACAGGATACGCGTAGTCCATTGTAGAACCTTACGCGTAATAGTTATGCGTAGGATTATTTTACGCATAACTTGACTACGCGTAGGGTAATCCTTATGCGTAGAGAGTCTAATGACCTTGATTCTGAGTGTTAAGCGTAGCAAAGCCTGAAATAAATCCATCAAATCATCAACATTAACACAAGCCTTCATTTTATCAACAAAACATGGCATGAATCATTCATAAACCAGTTACGCGTAGAAAGTCATACGCGTAGGTCAAAACCCTAAGGGTTATGACTTACGCGTAAGTTTTCTAACCATGGGATTTGCATCAAACAGATTCTGGTAGTTCTAAGATGTTGTATGAGCTTATAGACCAAGTTTTAACATCTAACTCATGGTGAATCAAAAATACCCAAACTTATGAACCTTAAACCCTAATTTCAAATTCTGAATAAATCAGTGTTTCTGGGTAGTTATAGAGCAAGGATATAGTCAATTCAACATCATATAAACATAACCCAACAATCTTTTGGACCAAAACACTTCACATTTGGAAAAACCCAAATCGACTCATAAACCCTAGTTTTCAACATTCATCAATTTTAGTTTCTGGGTGGATTTTGATGGTTAAAATGTTATCCTTGATGTGTAAGAAACGTTTTGAGACAATCCATTTTACCACAAACATACACACAATGATTGTGTGTTCATACGCTTATGCGTAGAACACATAATCACGCGTAAAAAACATTTTAGCCGTAGGATTTGAATGAAATTAAAAACCTTTGCTTAGAAACATGTTTTACTCAAGAAACAACTTACAAATTGATGATCAAAAGCACAGAATTCTTGAGTGATTATTAGGCGTAGGATCCTTTAAGGTTTAGAATACAAATGAGAAGTGAAAGAGTTAGGTGGAGAGGATTTTTATTAAAATAGACTTTACCATTTTGACAGTTTTGGTCCCTCCACCTTTTCCATTTTCATCCAAAGCTTTTTAACTTCCATTTTTGTTACCAAATGAAGATTTTAGGAAAGAAATATGACGACACTCCCTCTAGACTTGAGAAAATAATGAAAGGTTATAAATTAAAGTCCGGGGAGTGTCTCTGAACCAGGAAGTGTACCACCATTTGTAAAAGAATCAACCGAGAGATGTGATAACATGCAAGTACACTGATGTTTTGAAACAGTTAATGGATTATTTTCTCCCCCTCAACACTTGATCGGAAAAATACTGAATTTTGAAAGATAAAAGTGTTGACGGAAGAAATGTACTTGCCATGTTGAAAGAAAGATAGATTAGGAGAATATTTTTGTTGTTTTATCGGATTTTATATTTTTGTATTTTGTTTTTGAAAAATTTATTTACAAAAGATGTTTTGGTGTTTGACAGGTTTTTAAGACTGTTTTAAGAGGTCATCCAATTCCTCTTGAGTCAAACACCTCATACCATTTCGGTGGACCAACTCATTAAACCTAGCGGGAGGCAAGGCTTTGGTGAGCAGATCTGCCAATTGGTACTCAGTACCCACAAAGTATAATTCAACGGTACCCTGTTCCACGTGGTCCTTGATGAAATGATAGCGTAGATCGATGTGCTTTGATTTCGAGTGCTGAACTGAGTTGCACGAGATTGCAATGGCACTCCGATTGTCGCAGTACATCGGGATTCTGTCAAATACGTAACCATAGTCTTTGAGTTGTGTTCTCATCCAAATGACTTGAGCACAACACGCTGACATGGCTACATATTCTGGTTCAGTTGATGACAGCGATGTACAATCCTGCTTCTTTGATTGCCAAGACACCAGTTTATCACCGAGAAATTGTAGTGCTCCTGAAGTACTTTTCCTTGAGTCTAGGCATCCTGCGTGATTAGCGTTTGAAAAAGCGATTAGTTCAAAACCAGAATCCTTCGGATACCAGATCCCCAAGTTAATGGTTCCCTTGATGTATCGGAGGATTCTTTTAGCCTCAGAGAGGTGGGTTTCAGTTGGTCGCGACTGATAGCGGGAGCATAGATAAACGGCAAAGACAATATCAGGTCTGCTAGCTGTTAGATACATGAGAGACCCAATGATACTTCGGTATTTGGTAGGGTCAACCAATTTCCCATGTAAATCAGCATCTAATTTCTTGGTATGAGCCATTGGTGTGGCATAAGTATCACAGGTATTCATTCCAAATTTGTTTAACAGTTCAAGGGCATATTTGGACTGACTCAGGAAAATACCACGGGGTGATTGATGAACTTGCAGTCCTAGAAAGAACGTAAGTTCACCCATCATGGACATTTCAAAATTTTTCTTCATTAGTTTTGCAAAAGCGATTGAAAACTTTTTATGTGTTGACCCAAAAATGATGTCATCCACGTAAATTTGAACAATTAAGATGTGTGCCCCGTGATATTGTATAAAAAGAGTTGGGTCAACCGAGCCTTTGGTGAAATTATTGGCAATGAGGAAAGATGATAGCTTATCGTACCATGCCCGAGGGGCTTGTTTGAGGCCATAAAGAGCTTTGTTCAGTTTGTAAACATGGTTCGGGAACTCAGGATCAACGAATTCATCTGGTTGGCTGACATAGACCGTTTCTTTAAGTTGTCCATTGAGAAACGCCGTTTTGACATCCATCTGATAGACCGTCATATTCATATGAGCTGCGAACGCGATGAATATCCGAACAGCCTCAAGACGAGCAACCGGAGCAAAAGATTCTTCAAAGTCTATTCCCTCTTCCTGACGATAACCCTTAGCAACTAGTCGTGACTTGTTTCGGATAACATTTCCTTCAGCATCCAATTTGTTTAAATCCATTTTAAACCAATGACGTAGACCCCTGTTGGTCTTTCAACCAGTTCCCATACTTCAAGACGTTTGAATTGGTTGAGTTCTTCCTGCATGGATTCAATCCAGTTGTCTTTTGTCATTGCATCCTTAATGTTTTTAGGTTCAGATTGGCAGACAGTGAGTGCATAAATGCAATGTTCACCATCTGAGTGAAGACGTTGTCTCGTAACGACTGGTTGATTCGGGTTGCCAATAATGTTAGCCAGAGGATGGTCTTTTGTCCATCTATGTGTAGAGGGTTGATGTTGGTATACATTGTGCAGATTCTGAGGATTCAAATGGTTTGTTGAAGATTCCGCAACATCTGGTGCAGCAGTCTCATTAGCAAACGGGTTGAAGAACGCATTTGGATCAAAATCTGCAGGTGGGGGTACTTCATTCAGAATATCATTAGCTGGTTCATCATTGTTGGAAGCGGTGTGTTCAACTGTTGTGTTGGAGTCAACTGGTGTAGGTGCATCTTCAACAGTAGTTGTTGTAGCAGGTGTGTCAGGTATAAGAATATTATCAGGTTGTGCGGCGGAAACAGTGGATACACCTGGAGCACGTTCATCAATATCGTCACAGAACAGAGGAGCAAATAACCTTTCCATTTGTTGACGAGTTAGCTGAGGGCTTTCTTCAGCTGATGATGGGGGTTGAGGGAAGTTTAAACGGTTGTGACCGGGTTCTAAGCTGTTATACTCAGAAGCCATCTCCGTGAGTTCATCGAAATGAGCATGAATCGTTTCCATTACCTCCTTAGTTCAACGATTCCAGATTCGGAAACCTTTAGAATTGTCACAGTATCCAATAAAGACTCCAATATCAGCTTTTGCTTTGAGCGTTCCAAAATCATCACGATCATTATTCGGATAGCAAAGGGATCCAAATACATGAAAGTGTTTGAGGTTCAGTTTATAGTTATGGACAAGCTCGAAAGGTGTTTTGTTGTGGCGTTTTGTGATCATAGAACGGTTTTGAGTATAGCATGCAGTAGATACAGCTTCTGCCCATAAGTAATCTGGAAGTTTAGCATTGATTAACATTGTTCTTGCAGCTTCCACTAACGTTCGGTTTCGTCTTTCAACAACTCCGTTTTGTTCAGGTGTCCGTGCAATAGATGTTTGATGCTGAATTCCCACTTTCTCATAAAATTCACGAAGGGTTTTGTTAACAAATTCAGTTCCTTTGTCTGTTCTGATGATTCTGACGGTGTGGCGGAGCTGAACTTGTATCTTTGTGAGAAAGGTGATGATCATTTGTGGAGCTTGGTCTTTGCTACGAAGAAAATAGACCCAAGTCCATCGTGAGTAGTCATCAACAATTACTAAGATGTAGCGTTTGCCATTGATCGTTTGCACGCGCATCGGGCCACACAAATCCATGTGAAGAAGATGAAGCACATGTTGAGAGCTGTGTTCCACCTTGGAAGGAAAATGAGCACGAGTGCTTTTCCCTTGTTCACAGGCTGAGCAAAGGTGATCTTTTGAATACCGGAATCGTGGGAGTCCTTCAACTAGTTTGTGTCGAGCAAGGTTGGTGATGGTTTGAAAGTTTAGATGTGAGAGACGACGGTGCCATAGCCAGGATTTTGTAGATGTTGCCTTTGAAAGTAAGCAAATGGGAGAGGAAGCAACCATGTCTTGCATAGAGATAGTGTATAGACTAGAATTACGCGAGCCAGACATAAGGTCATTTCCATGTAGATCACGAATGAAACAAGTTTTCTCCCTGAAAGCAACCTCCAAATCTCCATCACAAAATTGACCTACTGAAAACAGATTGTGACCGAGGCCTTCCACATAGTAAACCCTGCTGATTTCGATGTTCCCATTAACATAATCTCCGTAGCCCATGATGGCTACGAAGTGATCGTTCCCGAATCTGACAGTGCCAATGAACTTTGCAATAAAGTTTGATAACAGTTTAAGGTTGCCTGTCATGTGTCGGGAACATCCGCTATCAACAATCCAGAGAATGATCTGTATCACCTGCATTACACACAAACGACACAGATGGAATAGAAGTAGATGTGGAACCCGAAATGTTAGAGGGTTCCGAAGCAGGTACGTTAGACATACACACATTGACAATTTTAGGCATCCATTTAAATCCAAGTGTGTTATATATCCATTTCTGCCATCTATAACTACTCTTTGCTTTAGTCTTAGTGAAAACACTAGGTGGTACTACATTCTTAGGAGGTGAAGCGGGAGCTACTGTGATAGCAATGGTTGCCTTAGAATCTAAAGAAGGTGGTTTACCAAGCACAGACTTAAAATGATTAGTGGGCCTAGAGGTATTCCGATTCTTAGGATTCCGTAATCGAGAGATTATAGCTTTAGCAACACATTTGTCATGACAATCAGAATTCATACTCTTTCGACAAATAACACAAGGTGCATCAGACTGAATATCAAAAGTACTTAACGGTTTAGCATTCGTTACATCACTATTTGTATTACATTTGCCAGACGCAACATCTATAGTGGAAGCAACATGATTTTTATTCAGAGTCCTAGGGTGTTCTTCTACTTTAGCATTCTTTATTGATCTTTTCTTAGGTCGCAACTTCCTATTCTTCGATTGAGTGCTCCGAGGCTGTGAAGTGCGGACGTTTGGAAAAGATGCAACTATTCCTGTTTCAGTAGAGGGAAACACATTAGCAACTTGTGATTTGGCAGTGGGAATTCTAGGTTCACGATTACTAAGTGTGACTGGTGCTAATCTCTTAATCACAGTAGGCGGAAGTTGTTCATATTTTCCTAACATTTCTCGTAACTTAGAGATGGTGTGAATCAGATCTTGATTTTCAGAACGAATATTTCCAGCAAATATCATGACATCTCTAGTGTGAGCAAGATAGTGATCAAGTTCGGTTGATGCTTCAAGTCGAGTCTTTTTGAGTAAATCAAATATGACATCATATTCCTGTTTAACGTTTAAAAGTTCTTGTTCATATTTTGAGATTTGACTTTTCAAAGACACATTTTGATCATCCAGTTGATCAAGTTTAGGATCAGAAGATTTTGCACTCAATTGAGCGATTTTCTTTTGAAAACTAAGTTGATGATTGTGAATATCTTTTTCACACCAATGAAGACGACGTTTTGCATTGTAAATTTCCGTGTGTAATCGTTTATTTTCAGCTTTTAAAGACTCGATCTGAAGCACATTATCAGTGTTCTCAACAGTTACAACAGTTTCAACAATATCAGCAGAGATATAATCAGATGCAAATGGCAAAGCATGAAGTAACACAACATTATGGATATCAGCACAGATAACATCTTCCAAGAGTCGATCAACATCTTTTCTCAATAGTTTCTTTTTGCGTTTTGTGTTCGAGATAGATGTTTCTGTTTTCTCGAAAACGTTTTTCATTACCCCAAGTTCCTTATAAAAATCCTTTTCCCAGGCAATTGCACAACTTTTCAAGTTTTTAACATTAGGTAAAAAAAATTTCTGAAAAATGTCTCTTTGTTCTCGCGCCAGAGGCGATTGAAAGTGTTCAACTTTGATTTCAGATCGATATTCTATCTCATGTTGTAAAATTTTGAGGTCAACCATGAAAATGTCAAAATATCGAAGAATTTTTCGATTTTCAGGTTGTGAGTTTACTTCACTAATGGAAGGTAAAGGACCATAAGTTTGTGCAAAGTCTATTTTGGGATTAACAGTAGAAGACTCAGGTGTTTTGATGATAACCCTTGGTGTGTTAGTAGAATCCGTTGGTGTGACGAAAGTGACCGCGTTTTTATAATTAAAAGGTTTGTTGTAAACAACATTTTTTAATTTTGATCGACTCTCGTCTGCTGCATCTAATTCCTCTTGACGATGATATTCAACAACACTCATGACAGTATTATCAATTTTGTATTCTGCACTGGAAACTTCAGGAGTTGGTTTGAATGTTTTTAGTGAAAGCTTTGGTTTGTAATCAGCTAGATTTTTTCCATATCCTTTTGGATTGGGTTTTAAGGTAAACTTTTCAATAGCTGTTACGGATTCACCATGTTTGTAAACAACAGTTTTAAACTCTTTAAGTTTGTTTTGCAAGCCGATGATTTCTTCAAGAAGGTCATCTACCCGATTCGTTGAATGCTTTTTGTATGCGGAGAACTGTTTTTGACAATTTAACAACTCAGCCTTAGCTTTTTGATTTTCCAAGGTGAGAGTGTTAATTTGTTTTTTATGTTCATGTTTCAGTTGTTCTAATTCAGAAAACAAAGCATTCTTCGAGGCGGCTAGATCACGCATCTGTCTCTCTAAATATTTTTCGTTTTGATGAGATTTTGCAAAAGCGGCTTCAAAACCTTTTTCACGGTTGTTTTGAGTTTTGAAAAAGTTGAGTTGCATTTGTAAACATTCAAAATCCTTGGTTAACAGTGCATTTTTATTTTTTAAGGATTGATTTAATGCATAACATTCCTCCATTTTGATTTTATGGTCTTGAATTAACCGAGCAAAATCCGGATGAGGCAACAGATCATCTTGTTCAACGTGAGTCGCAACATGATCATTCTTTAGATCCTCAAGTACGACTACGGAGTCAATTTGATTATCAAAGGAAACCATAAGGTCATCTTGATCGTCAAATGTAACTACAGGGTTAACTTGAAAATCATCAGAAAGAGATGTAGAAGACTCATTTTGAACAGTCTGATCCGTGCCGGATTCAGATATTGGCGGAGATATTAGTTCAGATATGATGATGGTTTGTTCGGGTACCTGAGACAAGCCATCAGTGTCATACACTGGGCCTGTATCACTCATGTGCAGCTCATGCATATTAGCCATCAACATAACAGCTGCATTAGCTTGCAAGTCCTCCATATCATCATCTGAGTCTGCATCTGCCATAAAGCTCTGTTCTTTGTCTGTGAGAGATCCACCAGCTTCATCCTTAAGAGCCAGAAGTAAAGCCTCTTTGAAATAAGCACTGCCCCTAGTCCTTGGCTTTGGGCATGCATTAGCCAGGTGTCCCTTCTCATTGCAGTTGTAGCATCTAAGACCATTCAACCGATTTTGAGCATTTCCCTGTTCCACCACTTGAGCTCTGTTGTTATTCCTGCCCACAACATTAAACCCTTGACCCCCGCCCATCTGACGACCATAATCACGGTTCTGAACTTCAACACGTCCATTGTTCACAACAGCTTGAGTCCGTGTGTTAGATGAGGAACGAATACGATTGTTGGATTTGTTGGTGTAACATCCAAAAGCATTAGCAATCATCATAAATCCTTGTTGCAATGCTTCGAATGGATCGATTTCCTCAGTAGCTTCACTGACATATGCTTGAGCATTGTTGCTGTATGGAACCAATTGATTTTGTTGAGGTTGAGGTTGTTGCTGTGAAGGTGTGTTTGAAGCAGTTGGTTGAGTTGCTGGTTGAGAGGGATAATTCTGTTGAGCATACAAGGCAAGTTGTTGATTGTCCGGTTGTGACTGTTTAGCAATTTGAGCACGGAGAATCCTTTCCCGATCAACTTCCTTTTCATGAGGCTTCAAGTAATCATACAACAATCCATAAGTAGAATGATGCATATTCTTCGCTTGACGGAGAAAGATGACATACTTCTCCCATTCAGGACCAAGACTACTCAGGAACTTAGTATTCACTGCAATTCTTGGCATGATGATGTTATGTTTATCCAAATCATTGATGATGTCTGAAAATCGATGATGATAGGACTCTAGTGTCTCTCCAGGTTCAATCATGAAGTGTTCATAAGCCAAGTAGATTTTGGATTCCAAATCCTCCTGATTGAGTACAGAGCCTTCCATAAGAAGACGAATATGATCCCACATCTTTTGTGCAGTCTTTTGAGCATCAACACTACGAAGAATTGGGTTTGGTAATCCTAAGAGGATGTATTCCATTGCAAGTTCATCAGCTTCATAGTGTAGAAGTTCTGTGGGATTTAAATCTGCAACAGTAGCAATGTTGGTTTGTTCATCTCTTGGTGGAACAACAGTTGGATCTCCGGGTACAATGACAGTAGGCATCTCAAATGGACCTTCTAAGATAACCTTCTTTAAGAACTTTCCATGTGGCTTCTTTAGATCACAAAACCTAAAGAACCTTATCACCCATTGATCGTAGTTTCCTGGAGTGAGCATCGGAGGTCTATCAAGTGATCCAGCTTCATGAATTGATTGTTGGCTGCTTAAAGCTTCACACATCTTTGCAAACCAAGTGGGTTCCTTCATAGTGCTTCGTGATGGATGTTGATTGAAATCGTTTGTGTAGGGTAGAGCTTGAAGACTTGGTGGTGGTTGAACCATTTGTGGTTGTGGAATTGCACCAAGTTGTGGAGTATGTTGCTGATTAAATTGTTGTTGATAAATGGCTTGTTGTTGATTCCATTGTTGATGTTGTGGAGTTAATTGTTGTTGTTGTTGATGATTATAAGTGTGAGGGAAATAGTTCGAGTATGGTGGTTGAGACATGATGATGAACTTGTGTGGTAAAAAATGGATCTTTGTAGTCGAATGAACCTTTGTTGATGAAGTGTCCTTAGGCGTAGAAAAGACAAGAACCAAGTAGCACTTATGCGTAAAAACACCAAAAGTTACGCGTAACAATAAGGAGTTACGCGTAGGTTTTAGCTTACGCGTAAGTAGGATAAAAGCACTAAATTTATGCGTAGACAAAAGTTAGGCGTAGAAAGTTAGGCGTAGGATTACCTTATGCGTAGACCGTAGTTTACGCGTAAAGTGAATCTTATGCGTAGAATTTCTACGCGTAAGCTTATGCTTATGCGTAATTTTAGGGTTTTTGCCCAAATGATCTTTTACACTTCACAGTGCAAAAGATATCCAAAGTCGGCGTATTTTCAGACTTATCCAAGTAAGAAAACACGGAATAAACCAGAAAAATGAAGATCAAACCAAGGAAAATCTTACGCGTAATTTTAGGGTTTTGATACGCGTAGGATTACTCGTAACTTTGATTTTGCCCAAATGTGTTTCTAAACCAGTTTTTTGTTATGGAATAGCTTCAATAGTACCAAAAGAACACAAAAGTGTGAATTTTGATGTACCAAAACTGCTAAACGGGTTACGCGTAGAACGACACCCACGAACAAAAACAAGCTTAAAAACGTAAATCCACGCGTAAAGTTTGAAACTTTTTGCCAAAAACAAGTATTTTAACACCTCAAAACATTGAAAGTACAAGAATCTTGGATTAAAAAGTGTAAAAAACGAGTTTTTAAGATAACCAAAGATTGCGTTACCTTTACGCGTAAGACCCAAACCAAAACTTCAAAAACAAAACGAGTACACCCAACTATTTGGCGATTGATACCACTGTTAGGTCACTAGTTTTACAACACAAGCTTATATGAAAGAGATAGAGAGAAGAGGCGGATGAACAAGCTATCCAAACACACACAATATGTATGAGTAAACACGGTTAAGAGAAAGAGTGTGTGAATGAAGAGAAAACTTGAACAACCAACCTTCAAATGAAGGTTATTACAATGTTTATATAGGCAAGGAGCTAGGGCAACACTCCCTCTCCTTCCCTATTCCTTATTGGACTTGGATCAAGCTTATGGGCCTTCTACATAAGCTTGACCTTAAACAAACATAAAGGCCATAATAAAGCTACCTATTACTTATGAAATATAAATACTTGAAATACTGTTTAGGAGTGATTCCAACACATTAAGATTCCCGCATTCATAAATATAAAGTATTCATTATCCATCGAAATAATACCGGAAATACAAACAAATTCCAGTTCGAATACATCTTCCGGGTATTCGAACTAGGTTCAGGTTATTCCTTATCCCTTCCTCTCCCTCACAACGGGATCGAGGAACGGATATATTTGTAACATTATTGGAAGTAAACTTCCAACCAACAAGTTCAAAAGAGAAGTAAGTGTGTGAGAAAGAGAATTGGCACAAATGAGTATGTATAACACACACAAACCTATCGAACAAGTAGGCGGAGAAGAGAGATAGAGAAAGTATATTCGAACACAACATTTTGATCACTGGATTGTCACCATAGTTAGCGGTTTATCAACCCACATGAGCAAAACAAAAACTTCAAAACCAAACCCAGAATGCGCATTTCCA